>JAKSZP010015912.1:0-166657 GCA_022478985.1 Massospora cicadina | reverse complement strand
GATTGCCTAAGTTAATTAAAAAGACTAATTCATTACAGTGCATGTCAGCAGAAAGGTACAGAAAAATTGGTTCTGAGGAGGAGGTCATAACTCAGGTTGTCTAATGCAACGGCTGAGTTATTTACTGAAAGCTTAAAACAAAAATGGTTAGCAAGGAATAGGCCCAAATGGACCAAACGCATAGTGGTCCAGCTGTACCATATTCAATTTAGAGAGGCAAGTCGGGAGGTACTTTGATACACTCCATTGATTTTAATGAAATGAAATTTAAAGAAAACTGTCAATAATTGAATGGACATGGATCTTTATAAACTTGAACAGCAATGCCTGTAATCAACCTCCCAGTTTGAGGGGGCAAAGAGAGTGTTTGAAGATCTCATCCTAATGACAGATTTGGATGCATCAGATGATGGGAATTGACCCTGGTCTGATCAAAAAGCCCAAACTTCTGTCAGGGATAATCACTGACAAAAGTTGAAAATTATTGAAGTTGGAGATCAACCTCAAATGACATGGTCAAATTATGCTCCCTTGGAGCTACCCAACCTTGGGGGTTCAAACCTGATCCATGAGACAAGCACAAGCAGTTCAACTGAGATAATTGGGCTGCCACCAAAACCCCAATTCGTTATTTTTAGATCTAAGCTTGAAATGTTTAGATTTTCCCTGAGACACCTCCCCAATTACCCTTATATACCTAGTATTGAGTTAATAAACTTTACGCTTTTTCTTCTTTTCACAATTTTAAGTAATATTGGTATATTTATTATGAATTGCCTCTCCAGATGAAGTATCTGGAAGAAGACTTCTTGACCAAGAGAAGCAAAAACAGGCCATCCAACACCCTAAAACTTCAGGTACCTTGGCCTCAAATTATTGAGGTATACAAGGTAGTACCCCCATGGTCCCAAAGAAACTTGTTCTCCCTGCCAAGTAAGCCCCAAGTATATGGTGAAAACACAAAATAAAAATAAACAATGATCAATAACCCTTCAGTGTCAGATCCCTCTCTGAATCCATAATGTTTTTGCTTCCTTGGCAACTTTGCCCGCTGTGATATATGGGATGGAGCGAAGATTCCTCACCCTTGAGCAACACTAACTTGAACTTAAATATGCAACCACTGAGCCTAAAAGTGAACTTTGGCAATTGACCCCGAATGTCACCACAAAATCGGCCCTTTGTGCCACTCAATGTCAGGTAGAATCAATAATTGAAAATATTAACTCCTTAAAAAACCAAGTGGGCGCCCTCCACCCTTATGACACTTTCAGCAGCATCAGTTCCTTTCTAGGGGAAAATGTTCCTCCAGTGTCAGTTCACGTTGTTCAGCCATTAACCCCTCATAGTGGCATAAATCAACCCTCATTTAAAGAGAAGTATGTCCCAGGAGAAGATAGTATCTTCTCATTCCTATTTTGTTACAAAAATGCTACGGAAGAAGCTACTGAGACCCAGAAACTTAAACCTAACTAACTGTCTTTGTCGTGTAGCTCAAGTCATTATGATACCTCACCTAATGCATTGCCAGACTTAGGATGACGCCATGACTGCCCTGCTTTGGGAATTTGGGAGTGTTATAACTTTGTCCAACCAACAGCAAATTATTATGAATATAAGCCTTAAGCGTGTGGAAACTGCCTTAGAGTTTGCTCACCGTTTTTACCTTAAAGCTCAAGCGTGTGTCGCAGAAAACTAACTTACCTTAGATGATGATATTACTGCTTCATTTTAGCATTTAAAAACATGACTAACATTCAACTTTATCTCATTTCAGTGAAGTCTAACTTGATGTCTCTCCTCATTATTATAGAGGCCATTTTGGAGATCCTAGATGACCTTCTTAAACCTATTGGGCCCACTTATTTTTAATAAAAATGAGAACAAGCCTTGGTCTCAAGCAAAAGCAGTTACACTCCAGATCTGCCTACACCTAAATTATATTACACTCATTGCAGAAGAAATAACCTCAATGTAGCTGACTGCCGCAGCCTTCAATGTAAGTTGGCAAAAGAATAGTCAGTATAGGGCAAGAGGCTCCCTATGCTGATGGAAAATAAGTGCCTCAAGACCCTTGTTCTAGTTCTAGCTGTATCCCTAGTACTTCCAGTTGTTTTGTGTTAGCTGCCCCATCAGAAGTTTAAAGTTTTTCAGTCTATTAAAGGAAATAAGAACCTCCAGCTTTCTAAATTTTATGTTGGTCAGTTGCCCAAATAAGATTTGATGGTTAGATCTTCTATAGAAAGCCAAGCCTTGGCAGATAAAACTTTTAAATGCATTGATCAACCCTGAAATTTCCCACAGCATAATACTCCGCTTGCTTTACTGCAAATCCCTAATGACAATCCATTAGCTATTAACTCCCAATTTGGATCGTTGGTGATTTGAGTCAAAGTAGTAGTCCATAAGGTTAAAGTACTAGATAATTGACACTTGTTCTCCAGTTAACGTTATTTCTCTCCCAACATATCTAAAGATAAAAATGGCAACAGACTGATTCACGAATATGAATATGGGACAGCAGGTAGTCAGTCTACTAAGGCTATAGGAACCTATTATGCTTTATCTCTTTGTCTTGGGAAGTTTATTAATTAATACCCCGCGTTGCGTTAGAAAATGATAACTATGAGTTGCTTACTGATATCCTATTGGTGCTGGAATTCAATTGCATCAGCAACCATAAAGAAAAATATTTATACCTACTAGGGAATTGGATTTCATTACTATATAAACTCCCAATCAAAAACAAAGAAGCACCTAAAAAAGACATGCTTCCTCAAATACTCATCACTATTTGCAAAATCAAGTACCAAGTCTAAGGGGAAAAACAAAGTTATTCCTGAAGGCTGTGGATGCCAAAGAGGGGATCCCTTTGTATACCTCTCATTCTATTACAATACCCTCAGGATCACAAGTTATTGTAGATTTTGGATTCAAATTCTTACCCCTCCTGATCAAATTTTGAGCTTAGTGGAAACACCCAAACCCTTGCATCAAGGAAGAGTTAACTGACTGGGGATTTCTGGATCCTGTCTATGGAAAATCTATCTCTATTCTATTAGGGAATTTAATCACTAAAACTCTCCAGGTCCCTTGGCATGCCCCTACTATATATAAAACTATTTCCCATTTGGAGTATTGTCAATGCAAATTGATTTGGCTCGTTACAGGATTTAGGATTTGACTCCAACCCACCAGACCTTTGGTTGACAGTAATATTGGGGACAATCTTATCCCAAATGAACGCCAGGATGTCAAAAAAATCCTCGAGGAATATGGCGATATTTTTTCCTCAGGACCAAATGACTATGGGAAAATGTCCAGGGTAATTCATCAAATCGAAACTGAGGATCACCCTCCCTTTAAATTCTGACCATATTGAAAATACAAAGTGGAGGAAGCTCAAAGTGGCCTTATAGCTACATCAACTGTTGGAGGACGGATTACTTGTGCCTTCCAAAGGTCCATGGGCTTCCCCACACTTATTAATTTGGAAAAAGGATGGTGGTCACCGTGTTGTTATGGATTATCGCCACCTCAACTCTATCACTAACAAAGATAGTTATACCTGCCGCATATAGATGACTCTTTACGCTTAATGTTGGGGTCCCACTATTCTCTGCTATGGATCTCGCCAGTGAATACTGGCAAGTAGATCTGTCACCAGAAGATCAGGTAAAATGCGCTCTCATCACAAGTGAAGGATTATTTGAGCCCACACGAGCCTCTAGGTTGTGTAATGTCCCTGCTACCTTCCAACGAAATATGGATGGATTACTAGGCGATGAAAAGCGCTCCTGTGTACAAGTTTATCTTGATGGTATTACCATATATTTGAGAGCCTTCACTGAACATCTAGATCATCTCAGGTAAGTCTTTCAACAGTTATGGCAATCATTGTTAAAACTGAAGCCATCAAAATGCTCTTTATTCCTGAGTGAGATGTATTTTTGGATCATAAGATCAGTAAAGCTGGAATATCCCCAATGGATGACAAGTTCTTGGTTATTGCTAAGATGACTGACCCTAAATCACTCTATGAGATGTACAAGTTTTCCTAGGAATAATGGCTATTATTGCCAATTTATTTTCATATTTTGCAAACGCCTCAAGCCTCTGGTGTATCTACTAAAGAAAGGAATACCCTTTCAGTGGAAAGAAGAGCAACAGCAGGCCTTTGACCTGCTATGCATCTCTCTCCCAATCTCCAGCACTTGTTCATCTGAATTATAATAAACCCTTCCTCCTCTTTACTGATGCTAGCAATATTGCCATCAAAGCCATACTATCTCAGCATTATGAAAAATTAGTGGACCATCCTATTGCCTACTACAACAAGACCTTATCAAAAACAAACGTAATCATAGCGTTACATAATGCAAATTCTTGGCGGTCCTAGTGGCCATTAAAAATTTCTGACAATTTTTATATGGAAAGTAATTTACCATTGTAACTGATCTTGCTTCCTTACATTGGCTACAGAAAATGAAGGACACTGATGTGAGATTAGCCCAATGGGCGTTAAAGCTTCAAAATTACGACTTTTCCATTATCCACTGACCAGGGCCAATCCATCAAATGTGAATTGCATATCTTGGCTTCCCATATTAACTATAACTGACCCTGAAGAGGATCGACTCTACAATCTCCTAAACCAACTACAGTTCTGGAAGGACGAATTTCTGACTCTCCAAAAGGAATTAGCGAAAATATCGGCAAATCTCCTATTCAAAAACGGTCAAATATGCAAACTTGTGCCTAGACATTGGGTGCTTTATGTAAAACCATTGGCTGAGACAAACGTCATATTAGAGGGACATCAGCAAGTCAGCTATGAAGGAATTTGGAAAGCCTACCAGTGGCAGAAAACTCAATGTCATTGGGAGGGAATGCTTGATTATATCCAGGATGTATTGGAGCCCTGTCTGATATGTAAAAGCCAAGCCGGACCTAATACCTACACACAACACTAGTGTGTCCACCCTGTGAACCATTCCACACTGTTAGCTTTGATGTTGTAAGAGCTCTTCCTCGAGCCTCCAATGGACATTGGTTCCTCCTACTAGATGTGGACCATCTAACCAAGTGGATTGAAGCTGTATCGCTCCCCACCACTTCAGCAAAGGCTACCGCCATGTTTTTGTATAATATGATTATCACCCAGCATGGGTTCCCTAACATCATCCTTTCAGATTATGGACAAACTTTCTTCTTGACGCTTGCGAAAGATTTAGTCGAGCTGATGGGAACCACACAGGTATTCTCCACCCCTACCATCCTGCAACTAATGGAATAATAGAGTAGTTAAATGGTACTCTAACTGCAACCCTCCGGAAAGTGGCTATGACTGACCCTCTTCATTGGCCCCAATATTTGCCTAGTGCAATTCTGGCCTAACATATTAGTTCCATTGAATTACTAAGATGTCACCATTCCAAGCGTTGTATGGCAGAAATCCCCGACTGACTTCCAAAGTCCAGGCGATGCTTAACCAAGATTCTCTTGAAGCTCTGAAGTCTCTATGCAAAGTATTGCAAATGAAATCATAAGACTTCAGGTCCTTGCTGCAAAAAACCTGTCTGCCACAATCATTAGAGAAACTGCTCAATTTAATGATAAGCATGATTTTCTACACACCACCCAACCAGGTGACCTCGTCCTATTCTACCATCACCAGCCAGGAGGTCGTGATCACAAACTGGGCACCAACTGGTAAGGGCCTTATTGAGTCATCTATATTTGGGGCAATAAACACTCAATTGTAGAGGTCATTCAGGGTATCTTAGTAAAATGCATACATGGCCACTTTCTCCTTTCATTTCCCCCTAAGCCAAGATTTAGAGGGAAGCATTGTTTGGAATCCTACCTGATCGGCAGATTTGGATGCATCAGATGATGGGAATCGATCCCAATATGACCAAAAGCACAAGCTTCTGTCAGAGATAATCCCCAACAATAGTTGACATTTATTGAAGTTAAAGATCAACCCTAAATGACATGGTCGAATCATGCTTCCTTGGAGCTACCCAACATTCGGGGTTCAAACCTGAGCCATGAGATGAACACAAGCAATTCAACTGAGATAATTGGGCTGCCACCAAATCCCCAATTCTCTATTTTTAGATCTAAGCTTGGACTGTTTAGATTTTCCCTGAGACACCTCCCCAATTACCCTTATATACCTGGTATTGAGCTAATAAAATTTACGCTTTTCTCCTTTTTACAATTTTAAGTAAAAGTGGTATATTTTATTAGGAATTACCACTACAGATGAAGTATCTGGAAAAGTCTTCTTGACCAAGAGAAGCAAAAACAGGCAATCCAACGCCCTGAAACTTCAAGTCCCCTGGCCTCAAATTTTTGAGGGATATGTGGTATTACCCCCATGGTCCTAACAGTGAGAATTGTTGAAGATACAAATTAATAAAAGTAAACAGTATCAGATTCTTTATTATCGATGGGTACCAATTTGTCTTCTACTGGTATGACAATAGACTCATTAGAGGTCACTAAACATTATTGAGGCGGTACAAGGATTTCATCATGAAGCGCTTCATTCTTTTTTGTAATTGTCCTTTCCCGCCTTCTCAGAAAATCTCTTCCAACAAGTTCTTCACTATGATAGATCCATCGTAGTAGGAGCATTGAGGTTTGGATATCTTCTAGATCTCAAAACATGGACTTTAGGATAGACATGGGAAGTAGAAGCAGAAGCTTTAAAACTCAAGGTAGACGCAGGAATTTCTTTAAGAGATTTCTTAACATCCTTATACAAGTAAAAATGCTCTTCCAACATATATTGTAAAATTAAGATCTTATAATAATATCTCAACGTGGAGATTACTACGGCTATGGCGTTTTAAATGCAATACATTTAATGGTCATCAAGGATTGCAATTGGGCATAGAATCATCTAGCGAACTTCACAGGACTCTCCCCTTTTTTAACAAATGGACATTAATGCAAGTTTCTGATTGACCAAGGTCTGGCTGCTTCCATCCTAGATTAAGGCATATGGACTTGTTTTCAGGTGTGACATTTCTTTAGATGGTGAGCTATAATTTCCTGGGCTGTACTATTTAGGCAGGAGCGGATGTGCTCCTTCTGACAGTCAGTGGCCTTCTTCCTTGAGATCTCATAAGCATACAGGAAGGAGGCAATAGTTCTCTGTCACAGGGTGAATTTCCTTTTGAAATTAGGCTAAAGTTAGTAACAATAAGTGTGGTAAGAGTGCTGACGGCAGGAACCAATACAGGCTCAGAAGCCTTAGTTTATGCATAGTCATGAAGGGCCTGTTAATCCAATTGTCATCTTAATCCTCCTTAAATCACCATGAATCTCAACCCAACTTCGGTTTAGAGAGATGATTGGGGCCTTAAGGCAACTTTATCCTTTGAGCTTGTTTCTTTGTACGTTGAGGAAGCAAATGATTCTCAATGCTACTCAAGCAAGCTTTGAAACTGTGACAGGTTTATTTGATCTGGGTGATGTGGCAATCATTAAGCTTAGCAAATGCATAAAAATTATCCATAACATCTGACAAGACATTGATTAATACTCTTGAATTGAGAGGGACTTTTTCTACTTCGTTTTTGCATCCTTGAGCCACATTTTGTATTTGATCATATAAGGCAGCGAGCTCCATTAGAAAATTTTGTTTAAAAGTCAGTAGGATCACCAGGAGTAGGTACCAAGGAACTAGAAGGTCCTTGGGTTTCTTGAAGACCTTCTAGACCTTCTTATCCCATTGGTCCTTCCGGCCCTTTGGACCCAGTGGAGAATTTGTGGGAGGCTAAATCCAGATAATGATGATGTAGTGTCTGAACAAGGTCCTCAATCTGATTAAGGTGTTGGCTACAGGTGGTTCTGAGGAGTTGTACATTTTTGATGAAGTTGGCCCACAAGTTAACCTGAAATTCCACTATCTAGCATAGAAAGTTGATTGAGCCTCGTTAATCAGCTGATATTTGTTGAAAATGCTTCGTTATTGAATTAAAAAAAGGAGGAGGCAGCATTTTAGAATTCATTAATACTTGAGTGTAGTGTTTGAGTGATCCCTAGTTGTCAAGCTACTTCATAGTGATGTAAACAAACTACTTGTAAGATATTTTGTAAACTGGAAGGACAAAGCTTTTATAGCATTCAGTACATAAAGCCAATTCTCCTGAGGGTAGTAAGGCCAAAATATACAAATCTCACATTGTTGAAGGTGTTGAGATAGCGTGTATGTTACCACATATCCTCTAAAATTTATTGTCCAGGTGAGCTAAATCCTAAGGGTGCTAATTATGTATCTTTGCGCTTTTTTTGGGCAAGAATTAATATACCAGATACTTGATCTGGTAAGGAAATTCAAAAAAATTATAATTTTATCTTAAAATTTAGAAAAATGAAAAGTTAAAGTTTATTAGCTTAGTAGCCACAACTTAAAGGAAATTGGGAGGTCTTTCAGTAGTAATCAAAGCTTAGATATATTATATCATAAGAATTAGGAATTATGCGGCAGGTCAACTATTATGGTCAAATCTGCTTTGCTCAGTGCATGGCTCTGAATTAGACCCATAAATTAGATTGCTCCGATGGAGCAATAGTCAACTGCATAGTTATGTTCATCCCCAACTTTAAGAGTTTTCAAAATTTGATGGTGATTAGCCCCATCAGAAGTTTTTATTATATTTAGATCAGGATTGATTCCCATCAGCTGACACATCCACGTTTACCATATGGGTAGGAATCCTGACAACATACCCCTCTAGAACTTCGTGAAGGGGGGAAAACAGATGAAGAAAGTGATTATGTGCAAGGTTTACAACTGTACCTTGAATGACTCTAAAATTGACTTGTTCATTGCCTCATCTATATATGGCTCAGTAAGCTCAGACCAGTTGTTGCCCAATTTGTTGTCATAACCTCCAGACTGGTGATGGTAGAATAGGACTAGGTTACCCAGTTGGAAGGTGTAGAGTATCATGCTATTCATTAAATTGAGCCATTTCTCTACTAATTGTAATGGACAGGTTTTTAAAATACAATGCCTGAAGTATGATAATTTCATTGGCAATACTTCGCATAATGACTTCAGGGGCTTCAGGGGAAGCTTGGTCGAGCATAGCTTTTACTTTAGAAGGCAGATGGGATTTCTGACGTACAATATTTGGCATAATGACATTTTATTTATATGATGATAACTAATATGATAGGCCAGAATTGCACTAGGCAAATATTGGGGCCAATGAAGAGGGTCAGTCATAGCCACTTTCTGGAGGGTTGCAGTTAGAGTACCATTTGTCCGCTCTAACATTCCCTTGGTAAAAGGATGGTGGGGGTAAATACCTATGTGTGGTTCCCATCCGTTTACCTAAATCTTTCACCAGGGTTGAACGGAAATTTTGCCTGTTATCTGAAAGAATGATGTTAGGCACCCATGTTAGGAGATAATCCAATTATACAAAAATGTGGCAATAGCCTTTGACAAAGCTGAGGGTAGAGATACGGATTTAATTCACTTAGTTATTTGGTCCACGGCTAAAGAAGGAACTGATGCCCATTTGAGGCTCGAGGGAGAGGTCACACAACATCAATGCTAATAGCATGGAATGGGTTCACATGGTGGAACAACTGGAAGTTGTGATAAAGGATTAGGTCCAGACTAACTTTTGCACACCAGGCAGGAATCTAATATATCCTGGATTAAAACAAGCATTCCTTCTCAATAACATTAAGTTTTTCGCCACTGGTAGGTTTTCTAAATTCCCCATAGCTGGCTTGCCAATGTCCCTATAAAATGACTCAAGTTCAATCCAAAGATCATACATAGGGCACCCATTTTTTATACACAAGTTTAAACAATTGGCCGTTTCTGACTTGGAGATTTGATGATCTTTTCACAAAAATCTTTTGGAGGGTCGGGGATTTGTCCTTCCATAACTGTGGTTGGGTTAAGAGATTATAGAGTCGATCCTCTTCAGGGTCAGTTATAGTTAATATAAAAAGCCAAGATATGCAATTAACATTTTAGTAGATAGGCACTGGTTTTGGATAATAGAAAAGTCATAGCTGTGAAGTTTTAACGCCCATCGGGCTAATTTCCCATCGGTGTCCTTCATTTGCTGTAGCCATTTTAAGGAATCATGATTAGGAATGATGGTTATCAGGTTTCCCCAGATGCGCTCACCTGTGCTAACGCTGGAAAACCCAATAATTAGGCTGACTGCATGGGCAAGGGTTTTTCAAGAGGACAGGGGCAGCTCCAGATGCAACGATAGATGCGCTTTAAACATTTAGAATGAATTAAACTTAGATAGAAATAAGATAAAATAAATTCTATTGATAGAAGTATTTATTAGACTAACATGCAGGGATTTTTATAGGGTAAATGGGGACACAGTGCCTCAAGGATCATCGTGGCCCCATCCATGTAGGGTTTCTCCTGGTCTTCTGGATTGCCCATTGTTCTGAACCTTACTTGGATCTCGCCGCCCTTGTGACCAGGTCAATGGATACCCCAGGTCACATGTCTCAAGGAATGGGGATGTAACGTTTTCCCAAATTCGGAGTAATTGATATACAGCCCCAGATTTGGTATATTTGTAATAATATAGATTCAACCCCTATTCTCGAATCTATCAAGCATTCAGGATTTATGCCCCTTAAATGGGGATATCAATCCTTCCCTTGGACAAGGCTTTCACCTTACCCAGGGAAAATACCAACAATGGTGAAATACTTCCCATATAAATAAGGTCAGGAATTTCTTAATGGCCAGTATGACCACCAAGCATTTACATTCTGTAACAATATAATTGGATTCAGGTTTAGATAAGATCTAGTTGTAGTAGGCGATTGGATGGTCCACTAAGTTTTCATCATATTGAGATAGTATATCTCTGATGACAATATTGCTAGCATTAGTAAAGAGGAGGAAGGGTTTAACAAAATTATGGTGAACAAGTATTGGAGAGTGGGATAGAGAGACGTGTAGCAGTTCATAGGCCTGCTGCTGCTCTTTTCCATTGGAAGGGTATCCCTTTCTTCAATAGATACACTAGAGGCTCAGTGGTGTCTGCAAAGTGAGGGATTAATTGGTAATAGTATACCCCCATCCTTAAGAAAACTTGTATGTCATGTTGAGATTTAGGGGAGTCGTCTTAGCAATGGCCAAGACCTTGTCATCCAACAGGGATATTCTGGCTTTACTGACCTAATGGCCCAAAAACCATCTCACTCTGAGAGAAAGAGCATTTTGACAGCTTTAGTTTTAACAATGATTGCCATAACTGCTGAAAGACTTTCCTGAGATGATCTAGATGTCCGTGAAGGCTCTCATAAGTATGGTAATATCATCAAGTTAATTAGTAGGCAGGAGCGCTTTAAATCGCCTAGTAGTCCATCCATAGTTCTCTGGAAGGTAGCAGGGACATTACACAACCTAGAGGCATTTGTGGGCTCAAGTAATCCTTCCCTTGTTATGAGAGCACATTTTTCATGATCTTCTGGTGACAAATCTAATTATTAGTACCCACTGGCAAGAACCATAGCTGAGAAATAGTGGGACCCTGACAACAAGTGTAAGGAACCATCTATACGTGGCAATGGATAGCTGTCTTTTTGAGTAAAGAATTGAGATGGCGATAATACATGACAACATAATGGCCACCATCCTTTTTCTGACATAAGTAAGAGTGGGGAAGACCAAGGGCTTTTAGAAGGTACTAATAAACAAGCTTAAACAGTTGCTGTAACCCTAAGGCCACTTGAGCTTCCTCCACTTTGTGTTTTGTAATATGGTTGGGATTTGAATGGACAATAAGCCTCTGTCTCAATTTGATGAATTACCCCAAAAATTTTCCTATAGTCACTTGGCCCAAAGAAAATATTGCCATACTCTTCAAGGAGGTATTTGACATTTTGGCGTTCATTATGGGTGAGATTGCCCCAATTCTACTTTCACCCAGAGCTATGGTTGGTAGAAGATCGAATACTAAATTCTGAAATGAGCCAAAACAGCTAACATTGGCTATATTATTAATGGGGCATAGTTTTACATAAGCAATGGGGGCATGCTGAGGTACTTGAAGGGTTTCAGTTGTTAAGTTCCCTAATAGAATAGATATAGATTTCCCATAGATATATTTAAAATCCCCTGGAAGGTCAATGAATCCTTGATGGAAGGGTTTGAGTGTCTATTAAGCTTCAAAATTTGATTAGGAGGGTGAGAATCTGAATCCCTGTATCCACAATAACTTGTGAGCCAGAGAGTTTGTGATAAGATGAGGGTATACAGAGAGATCCTCTCTTTGACATCCACAGCTCCTGGGGTAACTTAGTTTTTTCTCCTAGGACTTGGTATTTAACTTTGCAAATGGAAGATGGGTTTTGAGGAGGTATGACTGCCTTTTGGGCTCTTTTACTTTTGATGGGGAGTTCAAGTATTAACGTAATCCAATTCCCTAGTAGGTATAGGTACTTTTCTCTATGGTTGATGATGCAATTAGATTCCTGCATCAATTGATCCCAATAAGCAACTCATAATTATTGCTTTCTTATACAATGATGGGGCAGTAATTAATTTTTTCCTGAGGTAAAGGGGTAAGGGAAGTACGTTCCAATCGCCTTAGTAGACTGACTACCTGCCGTTCCATGTTCATCATCATGGATCAATTCTAGAGCCAATTTATAGCTTTTGGATAAGTCAGGAGGAAATAACGTTAACCAAGGGAACTGGTGTCAATTAACACCAGGACTTAAACCTTATGTATGGCACCTCAACTCAAACCACTGAAGATCTGAATTGGGAATTAACAGCTAGTAGACTAACAGTAGGGATTTGCAATGAAGCAAGTGGAGGATTCTGCTGCGTCCAAGCTTGGGCCTGTTTATTGCGTATAAAAGTCTTATTTGTCAATGCTTGGTTTCCCATAGAAGAGTTGACTGCCAAAATTTGTTTAGGTAACTAACTAATATAAAAGTAAGAAATCTGGATATTTTTATTTTCTCAATTTAAAGAGGAGCTTCAACACTTGCAGGGGAAACTAGTACAAAACAACCCGAAGTGCTGGGGATAGAGCTAGAACTAGAACAAGGGTCTTGAGGCACTTAATTTCCGTCAGCATGAGGAGTTAATTGCCCTAGACCGACTTAGCTTTTACCAACTTACATTGGGTATGCAACAAATTTCCACATTGTGGCTGGTTCTCTTGCAATAGGTGAAGTATAAATTTGGTGTAGGCGAATTAGGGGGGAGTAACGGCTAACACTTGAAAGAGTTTTGTTATTATTACTAAAACGAGTGGGCTCATTAGGTTTGATAAGGTCAGCCAAAATCTCCAAAATAGCCTCTTTGATTTGGCGGAGAGAAGTCCAGTTAGACTTCACCGCTTTAAGATAAAGTAGAATTTTAGGCATATTTTTAAACGCCAGAAAATGAAGCAGGGGTAGCGTCATCTAAAGTAAGACATTATCAAGCGACCAACTTTTGAGCCTTAAAGTAAAGATGGTGAGCAAACTCAGTGGCGGTTTCTCCCTGCTTAAGGTTTATACTGTAAAAGTTTGCTTTTGGCCGGATAAAGTTAGGTCGCTCCCAAATTACTAAAGAAATGCAGTCTTGGCGTCATCCCAAGTCCGGCAATGCATTAGGTGAGGTACCATAATATATCTTAGGTTATATGACTAAGACAGTTAGTTAAGTATTTAAGACGTTGGGTTTCATTGGCTTCCTTTATAGATTTTTATAATAGAATAAGAGAAGATGCTCCATTCACCTGGGACGTACTTCTCTATAAATAAGGGTTTGACTTTGCCACTGGGGAGTTTAAAGCTGAACAATGTGAACTGAAATTAGGGGGACGTTTTCACCCAAAGAGGAACTGATATTACTGGACGCTTTGTAGGGTAGAGGGCGTCCACTTTGTTCTGTAAGATTCTAATATCCTCAATGATTGAGTCCACCCAATCATGGGCAGTACGGAGGGATAACTTGATGGCAACAAAAGAGGATAACTGCCAAGTATCACTTTTGAGCTTGGTAGTTGCATCTAGAAGTTTGAGTTAGAGTTGCTCAAGGGCAAGAATTTGTTGCTTCAACCCGTGCATCAAAGCCAATAATTTAGTCAATTAGTTTAAGACATTTTTGATTAAAGAAGAGATTGTATGCCAAATTTTTATTGTTCATTATTTTTTGTTTATTTTATTTTTCGCCGTAAACTCAGGGCGTACTTGGCATGGAGCACCAGTTTTGTCAGGATTGCGGTTGTGTTACCACATATCCCTTAAATTTTACTGGCCAGGTGACCCAAATCCTGAGGGTGTTGGATAATACATTTGCGCTTCCTTTAGGCAAGAAGTCATATATTAAAACTTTGATCTAGTAAAGCAATTCCAAATAAAGTACAATTTTACCTTAAAATTGAGAAAAGGGAGGAAAAGCTAAAGTCTATTAGCTTAGTAGCCATAATATAAAGGAAATTGGGGAGGTATCTCAGTAATAATCCAAGCTTAGAATTATAACTTCATATGAATTGAGGATTCTGCGGCAGGTCAACTATCTTGGTCAAATCTGCTTTGCTCGCTGCATGTCTTGAGTTTGAACCCTAAGATTAGATTGCTCAAATGGAACAATAGTTGACCGCATAAGTTGGGGATGATCCCTGACTTTAAGAGTCATCAAATTTTTTCAGGGATTATCCCCAACAAAATTTTGAGCTTTATGATCAGATCGGGATCAATTCCCATCAGCTAACACATCCAAATTTACCATTTGGGTAGGATTCCTGACAGCTAGCTTGGTTGTGTTGAGTGTAGATGTTTCCAGAATTGGGTTGGGCAATAGAAGGTAACACTGGTTCCAGACCATAAAGGGCCTTGAATGATTACATCCTATTAAATTGGTGATAACATACCTGGTAAGCCACTGGAGCTCTGAGAAGATAATCATTCCATTGAGTCAGTTCATTTCAATTCATTTTTCACAGGAGAGAAATGAGGGAACCATTAGCTTGCTCTATGGACCCATTTGTGGAAGGATGTTAAGGGGTCATAAAGTATTGTAAGTCCCCATTAGTGAATTAAGTTAGTTCACAAACTGGGAAACAAATTTTTGTTCCATTATTGGACAGAAGAACTTTTGGGCTCCTGTTCCGAGTGAAAACTTGTTTGAGTACAATAAAGTAGTGACCTTACTATGGTGGAGACTACTGATATCCTCAGTCCACTAAGTGAAATGATTGTTAGCTATGATAACATAACCGCGCCTATATATGGCGGTAGGTAGAGTGCTGATGACATCAATACTGATATTGAAAAAAGGCAAGTTCAGACCATCTTATTGTTGGTAAATTGTGTTAGAAAGGCCTTGTTAGTGCAAACAAGGAAGGCTTAAAGGACTTTCTGAATAGAATTGAGCATACCTTCCCAGCAGCATCATTCTTTATGCCATTAGTAGTTTTTATAGAGCACCAAGCCCCACAGTGGTATGTGCCTGCATAACATTTAAGCTCTATCTAAGGCGCGGACATAAAGTAACCAAGCCGTCCCAACTTGTTTATATAATAGCCATCCTTGATTTGGGTCTGATTCATTATTTGTCTTAGCCGCTCTTGAATTTCCAAGGATTCTTTATCCCATGTCTCAGGTCTTCATATCTTTTTAGTGCTAATGGTCCCAATCCAAAAAGGGGGAAAATCATGCATCTTATTTGCAATGTGCTAAATAAAGGGATTATCAACTCTCAAAAAAATATAAATATGAACTTTGGCTATCAGTCTAGGAAGCCGTATCAGATGAGGAAGAGAATTTGGGGACCAGGGATTCCTATAAATTCATAAACTTAATCTTCATTGGATTCTAATAAAGTTATTATTAGTAATCGGGATAGCCAAACAGCATTTGATGGATATCCCAAGCTTGATGCACCAAAGAAAAATTGTATTATGCAACTTGGGCCTATTTTTCCAGTCACCCATCAGGATACTTCATCTGCTGCAGCCATTTCAATGATTCATGATCAGTTATACTTGTGAAAAGATTTCAATATAGGGAGAGACCGAAAATTTTAATGGCCAACAGCACAGACAAGCACTCCCATGATGTTATGCTATAGTTAATTCTCGCCTTAATCAGAGTCTTACTGAAGTAAGCATGGGGTGGTTGGCTTTATTAGAGTTGAGTTGAGCCACTATAGCTTCAACTGCAACATCACTAGTGTCTGTGAACAAGAAAAAGGGGTTTTCAGACTCAGGCTAAATTAACATAGGAGTAGTCTCTAAAGCATCCCACAGGTATTTATAGCTTGCCGTTGAGATGCATCCAGTGGAATGGGAATCTTTATGGAGAAAGAATAACAAAGGCTCAGCTAGCTCAGTGAAATGAGGAATAGATTGTTGATAGTAACTGACTATTCCCTAAAAGGCCTGAACATCACATAAGATTTTTGGTCAATACATCTTCTGTATTGCAATGACCTTAATAGGTAACAGTGTACTTACTTTATGCATAACTTTATGGCACAGAAGTTTCATCTCTCTCATAAAACTTATTTGAAAGGCTTCATTTTTATGAGAGTTATCCTCATCTTATCAAAGACTTTTCATAAGCGCTGTGAACGTTCATTAAGGTGTGGGAGATTATGGTAACATCATCCAGATAAACTAACATATGAGAAGTTTAAAGATCTCTTAGCTTACCATCCATCACCTGATGGAAGGTTGCAGGGGCGTTACACAACCCTGAGGCGTAAGGACTGGCTCAAAGAGACTCTCTCTGGAGATTAGCACACATTTTACTCCGTCCTCTGGTGGCAATTTAATTTGTAGGTATCCACTTGCTAGATTCATGGCTAAGAAAAACTAAGATCCGACTAGTACCCTGAGAGAGCCATTGGTACAGGGCATAGAGCAGCTATCATTCTAGGTGATTCATTTAGTTGCCTGTAGTCCATCATGACTAGATTGCATCTTTTATGGAACAGAAAAGGAGGAGAAGACCACGGTCCAAGAAGGTTTCAGAAAACCAGCCTCTAATGATTGTTAGCTTCTTGGCCACCTTGCCTCCTTGACCTTGAATTTCTGGTAGGTCCTGGCCCAGATAGTCTGGAAATTGCTGGTTTGCGTCTTGTGATGGACCCATTTCATCAAACAAAGTCATAAGGGCCATTAGAAATCTATTGCCATATTCATCAATTAAGGACTCTGCCATTTAATGTTGTTTTCTAGCAAGTGAATCACATATTGTGAACTCCACTAAGATTATGATAGGGGGTCCAACAAGTCATAGATTGGGTAGGGATCCACAGCCAGAGATGGAATCATTTTTTAATTGGTAAGGTGTGGACATAAGCTAATGGGTGGTTACAAGTCATGATAATGGGTTATTTAGATAATTTGGACACTAATACGGTAATGGCTCACACTAATCAGGATAAGAATGCCAGGAAAGCCATATGTTCATCTATTGATAGATAGGGTTATCCATAAAATTCCAACAATAAAGTCAAATAGCTATTAATTTGGATCCCCGTTTCCACAAATATTTGAGACTTAGAAGGGAAGATGTCTTATCTACGGGGAAAATAGGCAATTCATTGAGAGCATCAATGAAAAAGGAAGTAGCTTACCCTTTAGTTCCATTACACAATATACCAGTCGCTCAATGGATCTGGGGTGTTCCAGCAAGAAACTATGGGGTTTTCTCCATTCCTTTTTTCTTAGAAATGTTCTTAATTATGGGCAGAATTTAATGCCTCAATATTGAGAAAATCATGTCTTTATGGCTAATCTAATGCTAAAAATGACTAGTAGCTACATAATAATATGTGAATCATAGTTATTATTATTTAGGACAATTATTGGGCTAACACCACTGAAAATATGAATTGAATGGTGTCAAGATCCTAATATGATTAGATGATAAGTCCTAACTAACCACAGCTGATCGGCTAGAATCCACAGACCAGGATTTACAATGTACAAATATTTGTGCGCCTTGGGATGAGGGGATATTAGGTCAGGAAGGTTAGTTATTGTATTGCCTCTAAATAAGGAGATAAGGTAATGTCAACATTTGATGAATTACTAATAGATTTCCTCAAACTAAAGCGATAATGAATTTAACAATAGCATACTCTGCAAGAGCCAATGAGAATATGGTGGAACCAAATAGTTTAAGCCAAAGGAGCGGTATTGACCAAAGTCTCTGATATAAAAGCGAGATGGGATATTATGAGAGAAGGTTGTTAGTAAGAAAGTAGAAAGCAGATCAGAAGGAAATTTTTTTAAAATAAATAAAATAAAAAAGTGTGGTCAGAGCGTATTACTTCATATTTTATTTATATTTATGGTTTTTTGAGGGGTGGCGTTCCTCACATCATCCGTCCGTTGCTCAGTGGGTTTGCCCCTGTGAGATCATTATAAAGGCTTAAATAAATCGCCAAATTTACAACAGTGGTGCTCACTACAGGGGCTCATTGATTAACCACAAAAAAAATAAAAAGTCTCCAGTCACCAGCTATGTCACATCAATCCTGCTTAGATGGAAAATCTTCATGACATACTTCACCAGCCAAATATGCAGAAACTATACTCTATTTAGATGCGGTGCTCAAGAAGCAGGATGAGCTCCTTCAGGAGCGGAATGACATAATAAACCATCTCAATAGCACGTTTAGTCAAATGCGGATTCTTGGACAACAAAACAGGCAACTTGCTAATTGCTTGGATGACATTACTGAACAACTGCATTGCGCTTAGTGTAAGTTGCGTGGTACATCTCAGTCTCCTCATTGGGAAATGTATGAGTGACAAGGGGCTGCTTGAGGAGAATTATATAATGGATAATATGACACTGGCATGAGTTACTACCCCCAGGAGGGCAGCTCTGGATATATTATATATCAGAGAGCCACTTCTTTCAAGTGATGGCTGCATTGACCACCAAAGAGGCCCAAGCTACCTCTGATTCAGCGGACACACTACCAACCGCTGGACCAGCTCCTTGAGATACCATTTATGGGTCTTAACCCATTCCTCAGTATACTCCAAAGGTTTGCAGTATAAGCAGGAGGAGGAGGTTTATATCAATAAGCTGCCTCCATTTGATTGCAATTGGAATATCCACAGCTTTATCAAACGTTTTGAGTTTGTGGTGAAAGGAGCCTTGAATTACATATAGCTAAAGTGTTAGAATCCAATTTGGATGTTAGGAGTGCCAACCAAGTCACCTTCTGCCTCCTAAGCAGTTCCATTACATACCAAGAGGTGAAGGATTCTGTGCTGCAGTTGTTTAGTGGTACTGCAAAGATGTCATAGTAGAAGGCTATGTTCTTGACCATTAGGTTCAGCGTAATGAGATCCTCACTGCATTTTTTGACTGATTTATGTTGGAAGCTTATGTTAATAAGGGCAGGAACTTTATCTGAATCCAACATATTCATTATAAAAATCTCAGCGGTGAAGCCATACCACGAGCTTTACAACGTCATGACTCCATTTCTGGAGGATGACGTACCTATGCTCAAAATTTGTCTAGTTTTTGCGTCATCTATCCACTACCTTCCCTCCACCCAATATATAGTGAAAACATGCCGCCACCATCGCTGACCTTCTTATTTGGGGGAATACCTAATCCTATTCTGATTCCGCCTAGTAACCCCCAGCCTTATTATAATTATACTCCTTGTCCTTGGCCAAGTTACCCTCAGCAGTTCAACTTACACCCCAGACCTGCTTATGATAATAGTCAACAGCCTAACTACCGATCTGGGTCTAATTATGCCCACCGTTTGTAGTCAACCTAATGACTTGGCTATTGTTATGGCAATTTCCCACAATTAAATTATCGACCTTGGCCATATTACAAGAGCCAAGGACATGGACGCTACGAGGTAAATTGCTTTGAATGCAGTCGCCCTGGTAATCTTGCCTGAAGTTACCCCAACCTTCAGGTCGACTATGTACATCAGTATCAATACTAATATAGGGAAAAATGGACTGGAGTAGAGACAGGACTCTCTACCTCCGCTTTGACCCCAAACGTCCCACCTAAACCTATTATAGTATATCCAGCGGAAGTCCCACAGTACAACAATGGAGTTTTATATCAGCAGCCAGTCAAAGGGGTATATGTAATGACACAGGCGCAAGCTAAGGCCACTGCAGTAGAAGGACCTCAGTAGCAACTGTATCCACATGCATTCCAAATGTTTGACCAAGCATATTAAAATGAGCTGAACCCAGCCTCAGATGCAACTATTTGAAAGATGTAAACGTTGTTCTTGGTAGACGCTATTGCTAAAGAATACCATAAAATTGATGAAGGGATTATGTTCTTCCTTAGGAAAAGAAATCCCTTGGATGTCCACATATTAAACAGTCATAATTATTCTTTAATGAGTGTACATAATGTTAAAAATTTGTAGCAAAAAATTGAGTTTGCGCTATAATAGATATGGACGCCCCAGTCAATATATTTTCATAAAGATGGTGGCGAAGTTGACATTATACCCTGATGTAGACTATTGAATGGTGTATGGAACCACTGAAGCGGAAAACACAATCTCTGAGGGAGCGTACAGCACGCTACTTTTTTTAGTTTAAAAAGATTGTTGTGGTAGCTCTGGCAATAATGTTACCAAATAGTTTTATGGCCTGTTAATTGGAATGGCTTTCATGTGACACTTCGGAGCTGTCATAGATATGACAGGAGACCCTAAAATATTGGGTCAGTAGATCCCAATTTACTTAACCTCTAGCGGAGTGCCAAGCGATCTGGTGCATATGGGACATATCAACCTTGTATATAGTGACGGGGTGATTCCATTTTTGCTACCATCAACTAGAGCAAAACCCAGGCCCTCCCCAACAGATACAGAAAATATCAAGGTCTGCCACTCAGAGCTGCTGGGCCTATATCCACCCCTTCAGACATCAAGTAAAAGTAAACACTGAGTTAGAGGTGGAAGTGCCAGCTGGGCTCTTTGGGGAGGTCATTGGGAATTATTAGCAAATGCAGCTTGAGCCTCATGTGGCTCCAGGAATCATACTCCTGGAACATGGGGAGATCAAGGTCTTGTTAGCGAATCTAAAGAATGAACCAATACAAAATCGCTGGCATCAAATTGTGGCTTATTTACACTTGACCCCAATTGAGAATAGCCTTTAGGGTCATGAGTTTCTGGCCACTGGACAATATTTGGTCTACTCATTGAGCCGCAACCTGGCATAATGATAGTGGTACCGCGGGAGAAATTAATAGGGTTATTGGAGAATAAAAAGACCAAGTGATAGCTTTATTTAAAAGTATAAGGATATTTCCGCCATTGATGATCACGATCTAGGGTGCGCTTGGGGAGTGGTCCATTTAATGGACACAGGAGATCATCCCCATAAGGTCTCAGCTGATCCACTAATCAAGGGCAGCTGAAGAAGTTGTCACCGAGGAATTTAATAAGCTGCTGGAGCAAGGGATGCTCAAACCGTCCAAGAGTCCATGAGTTTCACCCATTATGATTTTAAAAGAGAAGGATGGTACCAACTGGGTGGTGATAGACTATCAGAGGCTCGACAGTATTACTAAGAAGGACTCATATCCCTTGCCTCAGATCAACGATGCATTTGATTGCTAAGGAGGAGCTTGCTACTTTTTGGTGATAGATCTGATATCAGGTTACTGGCAAATCAAGTTGCCCAAGATGGAACTGGAGAAATGTGCCATAATCACATCCAAAGGGCTTTTCCAATCAACACGTAAGCCTCAAGGGCTATGTAGAACCCTGGCTACGGTACAACAAGCCATGGACACTATCTTTGGCGACCAGAAGCTGTTGTGCGTCCTTATGTACCTTTATGACATCTTTGTTTTCTCCCATACCTTTTCTGAGCACCATGACCATATAAAAGAGGTTTGTCATTGACTCGCTGAGGCAAACATCAAGATTAAGACTCATAAATGTCAATTTTTCAAAGACCAGCTGGAGTACCTGGGGTTTGTGGTAGAGTTAAAGGGGCTGAAACCACAGCCAGACAAGGTGGAGGTCATCTGAAAATGATTACTCTAAATAGTAAGCACAACATACAGGTATTCTGAAAATGGTCAGCTACTAATGGCGCATCATCCCTAAATTCAGCTGTATAGGGGGCCCTCTATTTAAGTTATTAATAAAAGGATGCAGTGTTCAAATGGACGGAACGCCTTCAATGCTCCTTTGAAACACTTTGGATGGCGCTGATCAGTGTGCTGGTGCTACGCTATCCAAACTTCAATAAAGAGTTCATCATTCAGATGGATGCGTCTTTCTCTGCTTTAGGGGCCGTCCCTATCCCAAAAAGACGATAATGGGGAGGAGCACCCAGTGACTTACTGCACTTGGAGCCTGAATTGCCATGAACATAGTCATACCATGACTGAGCAAGAAAGCTTAGTGGCGATCTACATGTATAAGCAATTTAGGGTTTATTGTATGGAGTGAAGTCTAAAGCTGTAACGGATCATGCTTCATCATGCTGGTTGCAAAACCTTAAAGTTCCTGAAGGGCGTCATGCCCGATGGGCCCTCAAACTGCAGGCATATGACTATGAGATCCTCCACCAACCTGGAGCAAAACACTAGAACATCAATCTATTGTTGATATTGCCAACGGTTGCCATCACAGCAGATCTGAGCATTGTGATGTACAATAAGATGCTCAGCAGGTAATTCAATGATGAGCTGCATCAGGCCATAAAGGAATTAAAAGAGATGTGAGCCAATTACTTCCAGTGGAACTGGGAGTTGTACAAACGGATTGTAGATTCTACGGTAAACTTTCTGCAGCCCTCAGCACGGCCTAGTGTTATTATGAGCGCACATATGGCAATTATACATGGTGGTTTGCGCAAGACGTTGGAATTGTTGCAACCTCAATATTATTTAGAAAGCATGAACTCAATGTGCTTGAAACAATCTCCTGCTGCCACCAGTGCTAAGTGGAAAAACTGTTCCACCAGACCCTCATATCTGTTAGTGAGTAAAACCAATTTTGCTTGGCATACGGTTTCCCTGGATGTTGTTGGCCCTAGCTAACGGGAGCTAACTGTCCAAATACATTCTGGTGTTTATTGACCACTTGACCATGTGGTTAGAAGCATGGGGTGATCAAGGAATAGGGGCAGTCACAGTGTCCAAGTTTATAATGGAATGTGTTATCCTGTGACATGGCTTCCCTCAGTTCACCCTTACTGATAACGTCAGACATTTGCCTCCTAGGCTCCAGAATAAGAGAGTTGTTTGTAAAATTTAGCCAAATAGAGGAAATATCAGGCATATATGAGTCCACGAAAAGGAGGAATTTGAATTTAATAATAGTAATAGTGATTTAGTCAGCCAAAAGACCCTGGCCAATTCTCAGTGGAATCCCACAAATTGGGGTAAAATAACTTGACTCCTCTCTGGGCAAATAAATCAATAACCAATTGTCAGATTACTTTAACCGCAAAACAGACCATGGGGCATCCCTTGGACAGTGGTTCCCCAGCCATGTTCAGGTCCATTCAAACACCTACATGGGGGCCGCCACCTTTTATAGGCGTGGTGGGGGTCCCCCAAGGTGAAATAATTTTCTCAGATGGGGGGTTGGCTGAAATACATCAAGCTGTTACCTCATGGTACATCTTGGCCTATTGTGATTCCCCATCCATAATTCCATCAAAGAGATACGAGTTTGTCAAGCCTCAATAGGCATTAATAGCATATTATCTAATATAGAATACTCTAAGCTGTTCAAATGTTGAGTCTTGACAATTTAAATATTCATATTGATTAATTATATTGGATTCACTTTTTTACTCTCAAACAGCTCATAATAAAAACCCATAAAACCAAAAAATTATTTATTTACCTAATTTATTTATATTTCATAATCCTGATTAGACATGCTCTTCACCTATATTGTTGGATTTGAGGCTACCAGCACCAACGAGCCTTTTTTCAACCCTCAAATCCAACAATTGTAGCTCACTACAGGGGGACCTGTACACCACAAAAACGTTAGAATAACTGAGGCTGTTGAG
Source organism: Massospora cicadina (assembly GCA_022478985.1). Taxonomy (NCBI): domain Eukaryota; kingdom Fungi; phylum Entomophthoromycota; class Entomophthoromycetes; order Entomophthorales; family Entomophthoraceae; genus Massospora; species Massospora cicadina. The sequence continues at coordinate 142,622 of JAKSZP010015912.1, read as the reverse complement.
GGTGGTGACCCTTTTAGCCTTTCCACTGACATCAACCCTAGGCTAGCACTTATGGAACAACAGCCAGCTAGTGCTTTGTCTCACCTTAAACAGCTCTAGCAGCACCCATCTCAACGGCCAGTTATACAAAAACCCTCTCTGCGAGACAAGTTCACACCTGGCGAGGGCAGTATTTCCTCCTTCTTTTATGTTTATAAATCTGCGATGGAAGGAGAAACTGACCAACAAAAAGTCTATTACATTCTTACCTGCTTAAACCGTTTAGCTCAAGAAATAATGGTCCCCACCATGGTCGACCTCAGTATATGGGCGGAGGCTAAGCAAGCGCTTCTTGAAGAGTTTGGTTCCAAACAGAGTTTGCAACGGCAGAAACAGGCCTTTATGTGCTTTAGTTTTTCAAGAATGAAACTTGATTACCTCTTTTGTTGAGCGCTTCTATACAAAAGCTCAACCTCTGTTGCTTGCAAAATGATCCTCTTGATAATGCAATTGCAGCTATCTTGGATAAGCTTAGCATCTCATCCCTCCTTGGTGATGCATCTCTCTTCCGTAAAGCTCACTTTCACAACTGTACAAGATATCAAGGAGGCCTTTATATTGGTGCTAATATCTAAGAGCTTGACCCTCCCCAAGGATGTTTGAGTCAAGCCGCTACGCCAACTAATTTAGCTTCTACTGCAGCTGTTACCCTTTGGAAGCCTGCTCTTGTGAAGTTGCCAGCACAAGCGGTTACTCCTTCCTATAATGATAATCAGATGGTAATGGCTGTGACAGGGCAGAGATCTCTTTCATATTCAGTTCAAAATGCTCAGTCAGCGAAAGCAGTCGTCCTTTTGCTTTGCCTATCTTCTTCTTCAGAGCAGCCTTCCCAAGTGGTTTCAAAGCCTGCTCTTCAGCCTAAACCCCTTTCTTGGGTCTCAATCACTCCTAATAAGTTTGTGTTAAATAACCAGATCACAAAGACTAAACCGCCTGTTTCACAAAAGCACCCTAGCCATTGAATGACCCAAAGCTGTTTAAGATAAAGTATCTACCTTTCCAGTGCTATCCCCCTCAACCTCTTAATCATCTAGATATAGTATGAAGCCTATATCCTTGCGGAAAATTCAGCCCCCTGCTTTGAAGGTCAAAACTCAAGCTGTGGCAGTTCCAATGCCTCCTCAAAAGTAATAGCGTGGAGGAACAACCCCAGGATTTATCATCCCATAAGGGAAGGCCAGAACCTACCCCACCTCCTATGGGCTCCCTAACCTGCATTGATAACCCCTCTGACGACGAGTCTGAGGGGGAGTAATGAAGATGTTGGTCATTAAGTTTTAGGAGCCCAGAAAAAGTGAAGGTACCTTATCTATTGAACTTGGAGAGCGTAAATTGGGCTAAGATCCCTCATCATACTTATCTTCAGCAAGTGATAAGGGGTCTCAATTTTATTGAAAACTAGTGATGCGGATCAGCTCATTGCCACGTTTCTACAATCTACCCAAAGTGTGCTTACCATGCAGACTATCAAGGAGAAATACTCTAAAACTGCAAAATGCCTTGCCTCTAATTTTAATCTAAAAGAGGTCCTTGCTCTTCCCCCATCCTTGGGTGGTACTCTTTTTAAAGTGGAGGTCGTTGTTAATGGAGTGTGAGTTAAAGCTATCCTTGACACTGGGTCCCTGGTGGATATTGTGTCAACAAAGCTCATAAAAATTAAGCTGGCCCCTGAGCTTGACTACACTCAAGAGTTTGGAACTGCGGGATCAAACAACACCCGCTCCATTGGAGCCTTCTCTTCTCTGCCAATACACTTTGGGAAGCTTCTCTTATCAGCTCCAGCAGTGGCTTTGACTAATAATACCTACGATTTAGAAATTGGAACCCAATTTTGCTTGAATACGAATGTGTTATTAACTTGAAGCAGGGCTATCTCTCCCTGCTTGACTATGAGTTTCCTCTGATTCTGTTTAATGATGAGCTCAATAAAAAGGATTATATTTGCACAGTTTAGTATCCCCCCTCCGCCGCAAACCCTGCATTACACCACAGCAGGACGGCATTCAAAACTGTTGCCTCAATCAGTGGACGCCCTAATGGATGTCCCTTTCTATGCTTCTGAAGAGGTGGTCATAAAGACTGGGGAACAAAGGTTAGTTGACATGAAGATTACCATGTAAATCCCCCCACAATTGCCTACTGCACCTCATCAGGATAGATGGTGTTAGTCCTTTTGAGACCAGAGTTTTGCCAGGCGTATTAGATCCTGCCTATCAACGACCTATCAACATTCTGCTAAGGAATCTCGCCAAAAAGGATATGGTGGTAAAAAGCATCAGGAGATTGGAAATGGCCTGCTGATACCCATTGTGGACATCAAGAAAGTCCACTGTATTGGGTCTATGGAAGATATGGGCTTACCTGCTGACCCCTCCATATGCACCTTACCTTCTTTTTGATCTCTGATGAGCTAACCCCAGCTGAGTTGGATAGAGTCCACTCCCTACTCGAGGCCTACAGCGACATTTTCTCCAAATCTGACAATGACTATGGGCATATGAAGGGGTGGATGCATACCATTGATGTTGGTGATGCTAACCTGTTCGCTCCAAGCCCTATTGCAAGACAAAAGTTGAGGAGCTACAGATGTGTAAGGAGCTCAAACAGCTTCTGGATGCTGAATTTCTGGTGCCATCACAAAGCCCTTGTCCTCCCAACTTTTATTAATAAAGAAGAAAAATGGAGGTCATCGGGTAGTGATGGACCATCATAAATTAAAAAGCCTCACTAAGAAGTATAGTTACCCTATCCCTCGTATTGATGACGCTCTGGCTCAACACTCTGGGTCTAAATATTTCTCTGCTAAGTAACTGGCTGGTGGTTATCAGCAAATGGAACTTTCTCTTCAAGGCCAGGAGAAATGTGCTATTATTTGCAGTAAAGGTCTTTTACAACCTACTTGACTACCACAAGGGCTGTGCAACGCACCCGCCATTTTACAGAGAATAATGAGATATATCAATCAGGATCTAAAATTAAGCTGCATCATTGTCTACCTCAATGATGTTACAATCTTCTCTAAGACTTACAATGAACACCTCGCACAAATAAAGCAGGTGGTTCAACGCTTGTGGGCTTCTAATATCAAAATAAAGCCTTAAAGCATATTTTTCCAGAAGAAGTTGGATTTCCTTGTACACACTATCCCCCAAGATTGGATACAACTGCTTCAAGATAAGGTTGAAGTAATATCTAAGATGTCTGCGTCCAAAACCCTTCACAACATCAAGGTATTCTTGGGTATGATGGGGTATTAACTCAATTTATACCAAAATTTGCGCAGCTCAGTGAGCCCCTTGTACGGCTCTTAACTAAGAACACCCCCTTCCATTGGGGTGCAGAACAAAATCCACCTTTGAGACCCTGAAGGCGCTGTTGCAAAAATGACCAATACTCCGTCACCCTGACTTCAGCAAACCCTTCATGTTGTTCAAGGATGCCTCTGACTACGCTGTTGAGTTATCTTAGCTCAGTTGGATGAGCATGGAGTCGATCATCCCGTGTCTTACTTTATTAAAATGCTTTCAAAAGCTGAGCGTCCTATAGCATCATGGAGAAGGAGTGCTTGGCTATCCTGCTCGCTGTTAAACACTACCGCCCATTCCAATATGGGACTCCCTTTAAAGTAATCACGGACCATGATTCATTGAAGTGGTTGCAGAATATGAAAGATCCCATTGGGCGGTTGGCTTGAAGAGCTCTTAAGCTCCAGCATTACAATATGACCATTGAGCACCGATCTGGGACACGCCATATGAACGTTGATGGGCTGACATGGCTGCCTGTCCTTCACCTTGACAATAGCGAAGATGAGCGGTTTATTGACCTCCTAATGACTCCTGAAGCATGAGCTGATGAAGATGAACCAGTACAGAAGATGCTAGCTCAGCACTCCCGCAATATGAAGGTAGAGAATGAAAAATTGTATAAGAAAGTAGGAGTAAATTGGTTGAGCTATTTCCGGCCATCCAAGCGAGTGTCTGTCACTTTAGATTCTCACACTCTCATGGGGCATGGAAGAGTACGCAAACCCTACAAGTGGATTAAAGAGCGGTACTATTAGGAGGAATCATGGAAACCATAACTGAAGACTTGTATGCATGCCTGACTTTGTAAAAAACAAACCAGCTTCAAGACCAGATATCAGTATCAACCTACAACGCCCCAACAACCTTTCCACACCATAAGTTTGGACATGGTAGGTTCTTTCCCTCAGACAACAGGTAGCAATTGCTATATCTTAGTTGTAATTGATCACTTCACCAAATGGGTTGAATATGTTGCTCTCGCCGCTCAGACTTCTAAAGCCACAGCCATCTTATTGCACCAATACATCTTTACCTGGCATGGGTGACCCCAGATCCTCCTATGTGACAATGGAATAAATTTTACCTCCAGAGTGGTGAAGCTCCTCGCCACCTCCATAGGAACTCAACAACTCTTCTCAGCCCCATATGACCCATCCACAAATGGTGCGATAGAAAGAGTTAATAGAGCCTTGGTATCAATATTACAAAAAATAGCCACTTCCGACCCTCTCCACTAGGATCTTTATTTGCCCAGTGCACTCATGGCCTACCATATTAGCTACCATCACATCCTCAAGACGTCCCCTTTCCATGTGTTATATAACGAGAACTGGGGGTGCCAGCATTATTAGTCAAGAATATTTTCTATGATCGGACTGATCCAGAACAAGCATGAAAAGTTTTGCCCAACACACTATTAAATTACAAGCAGAGGTTATGACTAACCTAGATAAGACTGTTACCAAAGAAGGTCAAGCCGCAAATGAGCTCAGGGCCCCTCTTCCCACATTCCAAGTATCCAACTTGGTACGCTATTACCATAACCAAAACACTAAAGAAGTGAAAAACTCGGCTCTGTCTGGGAAGGGCCATTCTCAGTCACATCAAGCAAGATGATGAATATTTTATAAAATCCCTCTCCTCTGGAACACCATCAACCAAGTTCATGACCGCTTTCTTCAGCCCTATTCAACCCCCAACATTCTTGAGGGTGGTAATGTCAGACATTTGCCTCCTATGCTCGAGAATAAGAATGTTGTGGTTGAAATTCATCTGAATAGAGGAAATTTTTCGCATTTATGAGTCCACGACAAGGATGAATATGAGCTTAATGTAAATAACAGTGATTTAGTTGGCCAAAGACCCTGGCTGATTCTTAATGAGACCCCACAAATTGGGTAACACAATTTCAACTACTCTCTGGACAAATAAATAAATAACTAATAGTTAAATTACTCTGACCACAAATCAGACTATGGGACATCCATTGGACAGTGGTTCCCCAACCATGTTCATGTCCATTCAAGCACCTAAGTGGGGACCTCCCCTTTTATAGGCGTGGCAGGGGTCCTCCAAAGTAAAATAATTTTCTCAGATGAGGATTGGCTGAAATGCATCAAGTCATTATCTCACGGGTACATCTTGGCCAATTTTGACTTCCATCCATTGTCCCCTAAAAGAAATGTGAGTTTGTCAAGCATCAATCAGCTATAATTACATATTACCTAATTTGGAATTTCCCAAGCTATTGAACGTCGAGCCTTGGCGTTTAAATATTCATATTGATTTATCATATGGGATTCACTCTTTTACTCCCACGCGGCTCATAATAAAACCCCATAAAATCAAAAACTTCTTTATTTACTTATTTTAGATATTTTTTCAAATAAATGGTGATACATGCTCCACACCTTATTGTTGGATTTGAGGCTAATAGCACCAGCGAGCCTTTTCCCAACCCTCAAAACCAACAAATGGAACTAACTTCACCTCCCACATCCTTCCCAAACTAAATGAGCTGATGGCCATCCGCAAAGTTTTGACAATTTCATATCAACCTGAGTCTTATGAGATGGTCATGTGAGTTAGTGGAACTTTGGTGAACATACTTAAGAAATTTGTAGCAATTTACCTTTTGATTAGAGTTCCCTCCTATCCGCCGTTTTCTTTGCTTACTATATTAGCTATCATTCTGCCACGGGGAAAAGTCTTTTTTCAATTACTATATGGATGAAAATCCTCTCTTCTGGAATTTCTCTACGCCTGCATGGAAGATACCAGCGGAATGGATTCTCAACGCTACTTAACCAAACTAATAGATATAGTGATTAAGCTGCAAACGAGATTGTACTCTTTCAGGTAGCTAAAAAGATAAGGAATCAGTCCACTGATCAAGAAACAGTGTAGCGGGTTAGTTAAGTTCAAAGATGGAGAGCTGTTCTATTCTATGACCATAATAGGTTCAGTCAGAAGCACAAATTGATCAGAATCTGGATTGTTAAATTTATAGTTGTTGAGAAAACAGGCGTCAACACCTATACTATTAAGGACCCCATGAGTACTCAGATTATTAACCAAGTACATGCAAAGTTTCTCTGAGCTTATATAAAATAGGAGGCTTATTTTCCAGTCAAGGGGAGGTAATGTTGATAACCTGATATACCTGGACAATAAGTTCTTATAAGCCACAGCGAATGGCTAGAATCTGCTGACCATGATTTACAATGTACAAATTTTTGAGCGACTTGGGATGAGGGGATATTAGGTCAGGAAGGGTAATCAATGTATTTTCTTTAAATAAGGTGATAAGGCAATGTTAACATTTAATGAATACTAGGGGGTGGAAGGCGAGTTGATAGTGCATATGGCTACCAACCTGAAGGTTGCGGGTTTGATTCCCGCCCTTAGCACATCAATCAGGGTGCCAGCCAATGGAAGCTATTGGCAGTTAGTAGGTATAATAACACGAAAACCTTACCCATGATGTAACTAGAAAAATCTGAGTCCCAATCCGGAGGTGAAAAAAATTCTATGACAGAGTTAACCCTGCTCAGGTTTCATGTCATTACTTTCTTTCTCCATTTTGGTAATGTCCATCCCCTGGTCAGCTTGCCTCAACTAAATAAAAATGTTTAATGAATACTTAATAGATTGCCTCAAACTAAGGTGATAGTAAATTTAAGAATAACATACTCTGCCAGAGCTAATGAGAATATGGCAAAGCTAAAAAGTATAAGCTAAAGGAGAGGCATCAGCTGAAATCGCTGATACATAAGTGAGATGGCATGATTGAAAGAAGAAGGCTGTAAGTGGAAAGTAGGTAGCAGAGCAAAAGGTATCTGTAAAGTTAATTTAAATAGGGAATTGTGGTCAGAGCGTATTACTTTATATTATACTAGATTATTTACATTTTGTTTTGAGGACTGATGATTTTCACATCATTCATCTGTTGCTCAGTGATTTTGACCCTATGTGACCCTTATGGCGTAACTCAAATAAATCGCTGAATTTATAATACATGGGTAACAATGAGTAAGCGCCAAGATTTTTGTTTATAAAGGTCCTGCCATTCCATATCCTAAAGTATGATTACAATTAGAAGTAACCTTAGTGCTTCATCAGGTGAGAAGAGATGACAGTCAGCTAGTTCACCTTGGATCACTTAACTTGCGAGGCTGACTTGCTACTCAGGGTATCAGTTCTGCACAGATTAGGCACCAGACAACCTTTGGAAAGGTCATTCAACTCTTTAACTAATTGTCTACTAATGCTACCAGTTGTGCCATTATTCTCTTAGTTTTAGCTGCTCGTGACCTTAGTGAAACTATTGTTGACACTCTCAAATATGTTCTCTTTACGTTTACACTAGGGAAAAGATGAGCCAATTTAACCTCTCCTTGGCAACTTAGCTCCAAGATATCCACATAAATGAATGTTTTGTTTAAACAGAGAAGATCTCAGACTGTTTACTGTATTCTGCTCAAATACATTTTTAAACTGGCACTGGTTATTAGCTTATTTAAATCACTGTAAGTGAAACAAAAAGCAAAACTGAGATTATGTGAAAAGGTTTTTAAAGTAAAAAGTTAAGTACTATACTTTTTTGTGAAAAAAATAAAAAATAAAGCTATGAATGATAATTGCAGATAAATTAGGATTTAGGGTATTAATATTAGGGGTTTTATAATTCACCAATGAGGCTAGTTAATTGCCACTTTAGTTTTTTTGTCAATTTGTTACAATTACTGTATCCATTAGCTCATTATTGCATTAATTACCCCTAAACCCGGATGCCCAGGGGCCTTTTTTCAGTCCACGCTTCAGGGTCATGTGCTGTTGCTTCTCCTCGGGATATTTCCTTGTTCATTAATTTAGTAATATGCCTATTAATTTCAGGATCATGTGATGGCGCGCCTTTGATGCGCATCAAATCAGGTTTACAAGAAACTCTCATCTTTGTTTATTGATATTTTGATGTATTCAGATAAGAGGCTCAATTTTTATCATCAGAGTAACTTAGTTGGGTCATTGCATTTTCATCAGAAATTTGCAAATTAATTCGCCCATTAAAGGTATAAAATGAGGGCAAATATTCATAATCTAAGTTGGTGACGTCGTCTTAATAAATTAATCTTCTGGAACTTCATATAACAAATAATCTAGCATGACGTCATCCTAAGAACTTGGCAAAACTATTAGGTCAACTGATTTTATAAAAGGGGCCCTCTAATTCCATCTTTAGTGGGTAAGTTGACTGCATTTTCACCAGTTTGGGACTGGACTCTGATCAATCTTGCGGTCAAGGAATAATCCACAGTGCCCTTGTGGTATCATCCATGACACTTCCCCTCCCAAGGTAAGACTGGTGGAAGGACCTGAGATGCTTTGCATGTACTTTATTATATACCAAATTAATATCATCCTGGATTGAGTATTTGGCTCTTTGCTTTGCCAAATCAATTGCATGCCCAGTCCAGATGGCCCGCAGCTTCTCTGATTGTTCTCCCCAAAAATGATAGAACAGTACTATATCTCCCAGGCTGAACTTAGAATCATAGCTCATCTCTGACTCTTCTTTTGGTTCAAGAGATAATCAGCTCTATGTTGTATAAGACCTCCAATTGTTTTTAATAAGCTCATCTACTAAATCTTACTGATAGCTTCCAGGAAGCAAGTTCTACAGGTTCATGGTAATGATGAGTGCTATTATTGGTGGCAGTGCTGCTTCTCGCCCATATAGGGTATTGAAAGGGGACATCTAAATCACCCTGCGGTGGCTTAGCCTGCAAGCCAACAGAGCAGAGGGAAGTAACTAATCTTTTTTTGATTTATAGTTAATGCCATCTTCTTCAGTATCCCTCCTAAGGTTCCATTTACTCACTTGAGGCTACCATTTGAAGATGAATGTAGGTAGTATTAAATTGTTGCTTCACTAAAACTAAGTCTAGTAGCTTTCTCACATCTTCTGATATGAAATTATTTCAATTATCTGAAAACAGGACTTGAGGCAACAGTGTATTATTAATAAATTGATTATAGAGGAATCGAGAAAATGAGTCTGAAGTGTACACCTTGACTGAAGAGGCTTTAAACCATTTGAAAAAGTGTAAACTTCATCAACGATTAACTTTGATCCATTGGAGGAAGTCAGAAATGGTCCCACCACATCAATAGACACTTTACTGAATGGTGCTGCAGGTGGTATTAAAGTAATCTTAAAGTATTTCTACAGCAGATTGAAACTCACAAAAAAATATACATAGTTTAAAGCTTGTTGAGCTTCATTGGACATGAATACCCAGTAGAACCACACCTTCAGGTAGGCCAACGTCTTCTAAAAAGCGATGGCTGACACACTTGTGTGCTTCCATCGTTAGTTCCATCCAGTTGCAAGGTCTGATGTACAGGTACCATTTGTTTTGAACCTTTCAATGCAGGTTCCATCAACCCGCAGGGTTCTCTGTAACAACTTCTTAGGACGATCTTCACTTATATCAATTTTCTTGCTATTCTTCTTCTGGTAACCAGATTAGCTTATATAGATGATCACTATCTGGTTCTTTTAAATGGAACTCTAACATTTGTGATACTCTGTTAGTGTTAAGGTGTTTGTCCCCTGATCAATGGATGATCTCAAAAACATATCCTGGAGCAATAATGCCCATTGGGAATGGTGTCCATCAGGATCCTTCATATTCTGCAACCAGCTGAGCAACGCATGATTTTACATGGCCTTAAAATGTACCACATACAGGTAAGTTCAGAGATGCTTGACTGCTCAGGTCACCGCTAGGCACTCACTCTATGACAGGGTTGATATTTCTCACTTTGCTAAACACATTTCAAATACTTAAATAAGTCTACCCCTTCTTCGTTCAATTGGTCCATTATTGCGCCAAGGCCAACATCACTCAAATTGGCGTAGAGGTAAAAAGTATTTTTAAAATCTTGGTAGGCCAAGTTTGGCGCCTCTACCAATCTTGCCTTTAACTCCTCAAAGGCCTGCTCCTATTCCAGGCCCCACTCAAACTTCGTTTCAATTGTACACAGGTATTTGAGGGTTGCAACCAATTCTGAAAAATGAAAGACAATCTGCTAATAATATCCCACCATCCTGAGGAACATTTGAATGTCCTTCATGTTCTTAGGCGTCTCTATAGCCACAATCAATTAAAATTTCTGTCCTGGGCTTTAATCCACTGATAAGATTCCATTAAAAGGAACTAAAGTTGTTTTTTAGGAAGATGCATTAGCACCATTTCAGCTTCAAATTTAATTATCACAACTAAGTAAAGACCTAGAAGAGGTGTTTAAAATGCTCTTGGAAGGTCCATCTGAACACATTAATGCTGTCAAGATAAACAACAGACTGGACAACTTGAGATCGCCAAAAACGCGATCCAATGCGGGTTGGAAGGTGGCAGGGGCGTTGAAGAGCCATGTGGCATCTTTGTTGGCTTAACCACATATTAATGTTTAAATGGACTTCTCTGGGCCTCCAGCAAGAGCTCCATCTTCCAGTATCCGCTAGCCAAATCTTGCACTCAAGGAAATTGATCCACCCAGACATTTCCGAGTGTCATCTATGCGTGAGAGTGGTTAAGAGTCCTTTTTGGTCATCTCATTTAAGTGGTATAGTACATGACTACGCGATGAGTACAAATTTTTTTGTGCACTGGAAGTATTGATGAAGCCCAAGGGCTCTTCTACGGTCTGATCAGTCCTGTTTCAGCTAAGTTATTCAGCTCTTAAGTGATAATAGTATTTTGAGTTTTGAGCAGCAGTAGGGCTTTGATTTGAATGGCATATATGGCCAGGTATCCATATCATAGACCTCTACTTTTCAGAGTCCATAGTCATTAGATCTGGTACTAAAGGTGAATTTCACTCGTTTAATAGCTCATCTAGCTCCTTATGCTGTTTGGAAACTACATCTCATCCTGAGATCGTCATTGTCCCTTACAGATGTAATAATTTATCATCATTGCAACTGATCAGCCAGTACTGTGCAATTACTTTTCATTTCCTGACTCATATAAGTTGAGTTGTAATATTTTCTAAGATAACAGCCAACTCTCCTGAGTCACTGTATCATAGAACCCTAGTAAAACTCTTGGTTTTTGTTTGATATTCTGTCATGACTGTAAAATTAAAATAGTACTAGCCAAATCTTAACCACTATCAAAAGGGTCATCCAGCATTGATCCTCTGTTGAATCTCTATGACATTTTTAGCGCGTAATGGAATTCTTTCTTCCACACTAATTGTGGAGGGTAGCTGCTTCACACCTGTTAAAAGCTGGGACTTTTGGCCTCAAATGTTAAGAACTGGCTCTATTGATGGTTTCCAGAAGTTAACTGCACAGGTTTGGTAAGTGCACAGTTTGAGTTGCTTATGATAATTAATATTTGAGCAATAATAGTATGACAACTTTTATCCCTAGTTGAATAGATAAACTATTGTCCAACGCTAGACCTTAATAATCCATAAAATACTGATTATTTTTAACTATAGGGACTTCTTCCCTGTTCCGTCTAACCTGATCCGCTCTCAGATTCAGAGATTCCCAACCTTTCTTCTCATCACGCTGAGGCTGCGGAGATTTACATCTAAGGTCTGCTTCTCTTCTAAGGTTATCTTATCCTTACTCTTTATAAACACAAAAGAGTCTACAATTATTGTTTACCACAACAATAATAAACTGAAGATGAATAGAACTTATTTTCAATAGGGTGAATCATTTTTATAAAGAAATATATATAATTCTAGATTACTTATAGAGGGAATTTAGTGCCCAACTCCTCAGTTGGTGCCTCAGCCATGAAACGTCAGCCATTGCTATTGAACTTCCCTGTGACGTCTCTACTGGCGATGGTCTTCTCCATTGGGTTAAGGAAACCTCCATCAGACATCCTTGAGACCTGAAACAAAAAGATTCAGTAAAGCGTGTCCCTAAAGTTTCCCACAAAATCACAGTGAACCAACCACTTTGCTAAAAACTTGTTTAGGTAATGAGATTTTTAACCATTTTCAGACAATTACAAGTCTGATATTGTAAAAGGAGTGTTTCATATGAAGAAAATAATAAGATCAGCCAAAAGACCCTGGGTGATTCTTGGTGGAACCCCGTGAAGCAGGGTAGCACTTTTATTAATAAAGCTCTGGCAAATAACACTAGTTCAGGCAGTTGGACTGCATCAACCATACGGAGGAATCATGGGAACAATTTAGATGTCCCTCCCGTCTTACAACAAATTCAGTTCAACTTACACCGCGGAGACTGGCCCTTTTATGGGGTCAGAGGGGGTCCAACAAGGTGCAAAAATTTTCCAGCCCTTTGATTGGGTAAAGTATATCTAAAGCTTACCGCATGTATTTATCCTACCTGCCCCTCCTTTGGACGTCCCAACAACGTTAGTGAGTCTCCCAAGCTCTGATAGATTAAATCTCTTATTCTTTAATTTATTTTTACCAAGTAATCTGAATTTCAAGTCTTAACATTGTAAACATTAAGTATTGACTTATTAAGCGGGTTTGATTCTTAAACCCAAGTCAGTTACAATTAAAATCATTTAAAATCTAAAACTTTGAAGTTACTTACCTATTTTTAGTTTACTATAAGTGGTCAGCTAACCCCCCAATAATCATACATCCCGCAGTAGAGAATCATAGTTCTTCTGCTAATATTTGTTGGAATTTAGGTGCAAAATGCACCAGTGAACAATACTAAAAGCCTAAATTCCAACAAGTGCTTCGCACACTAGGTTGTAGTACACCACAAACAATTAAAAAATTTGAGGGTGTTGGAGTAATTACCCTTGCAACCTCCCGTTGCCTCTGACCCTCGTCTAGATGCTTTGGCTCAGCAGCTAGCCAGCACCTTGTCTTGACTTGAAACCCTTAAACAGCGCGTATGCCAAGCCTCACATGAGGTTGCTCGAATTATAGCCAAATCTCCTTTCCAAGATAAATTTAACCAGGTGTGGGTAGCATTGCCTCATTCCTCTTTAAATATGAGGCTGTTATGGAAGGGACAACCAATCCCCAAAGTAAAAAACATCCTTCCCTGTCTCAGCCGCTCTGCCCAAGCGGTGATAGTACTTATATAGCCATACTAAAATATGGGCTGAGGTATCGAAAGCTCTCATTGAGGAGTTTGGATCATCACAGAGCTTGCGAAGACAAAAATAGACCTTTATGTGCCTTAGTCTAAAAGATGAAGAGTCAATAACCTCTTTTATTGACGATTCTATAGTGAAGATTAACCTCTGTTGTTGGCCAAAATGCTCCAACTTGATGATGCTATTGCTGCTGTTTTGTCTGGATTAGCGTATCACCCCTTTTTAGTGATGCATTTTTCTTCTGTAAAGCGCTCTTTCAAAAATGTATGAGATATCAAGTAGTCCTTGCTAGTGGTGGCTGATATCTATGCACTTGACCCTACGCAAGGATCTCTGAAGCAAGCATCTACGCCGCCCCATTTACCCTCTACTACAGCTGTTTCTCTCTGGAAACATGCTCCTGCTGAGTTGCCATCCAAAAATGATTCTTCTTCCAATAACGATAGACAGATGATGATGGCCGTGATGGGCCAGTGCTCCCCTTCATCTTTAGCTCAAAAAACCAGTTGGTGAAAGCAGTCGTCCCTTTGCCTTGCCCAATTTTTTCTCCAGAGCGGCCTTCCCATGTGGTTCCAAATCCTGCTCCTAAGCCCAAACCCTTTCTTGGGTGTCAATCGCCTCCCTAAAAATGGGTTAAATGATCAGGTCACAAAAGCTAACACGCCTGTTTTACAAAAGCACACAGCCACTGATTGGCCCAAAGCTGGCTTAGTTAAATCATCAACCTCCCTAACGCTATCTAACTCGACCTCTCGTCCAGCTAAGTCTAATCTGCAACCTGTCTATATAAGACAGAACAAACCCCAACTTTAAAAGGTCACAAAATCGAGCTGTGACAATTTCAACGACTCCCCTTAAAGTTAATAAGATGGAGGAGCAACCCCAGGACCTTTTTGCCATAAGGGAAGTCCTGAACCTACCTCATCTCTTATGGGCTCCCTAACATGCATTAAATATCCTCTGATGAAGAATATGAAGGGGAGGGGGTGGAAGGCGAGCTGGTAGGGTGTACGGCTACCAACCTGAAGGTTGCAGGTTTGATTCCCGCCCTTTGCACATTGATTGGGGTACCAGCCAAAGGAAGCTATTGGCAGTTAGTAGGTACAATAACACAAAAACCTTACCCATGATGTAACCAGAATAATCCGAGTCCCAATCCAGAGGTGCTAAAAACTTTCTACGACAGAGTTGATCCTGCTCAGGTCTCATGTCAATACTTTCTTTCTCTATTTTAGTAATTTCCATCCCTTGGTTGGCTTGCCTCGAATAAATAAAAGAAGAATATGAAGGGGGTCGTGAAAATATAGGTCACTATGTTTTAGGAGCCCCAGTTGAAGAAGTGGTACCAGACTGATTGAACCTGGCGATAGTGAATTGGGCTAAGATTCCCTGTCAAAAGTATCTCTAGGAAGTTTGAGGGGCCTTGAGATTATTGACACTACATGTGACGCTGACCAGCTCATTTCCACATTTATCAATCTACCCAGTGTGTTCATTCACTACAGTATATCCAAGAAAATACCCTGAGACTACCAAATGACTTGCCTCTACTCTCCATTTACAGGAGGTCTTCGCTCTTTCCACCAACTTGGGTGGAACATTAACCAAAGTGGAGATCATTTATCAATGGAGTGCAATTTAAGGCTATCCTTGACACTGTGTACTCAGTAAACGTTGTGTTGTCAAAACTCATTAAAAAGGCTAAATTGGCCCCCAACTTTAACTACACTCAAAATTTATAAACTGCAGGCCCAAAAAATACCTGCGCCATCGAGATGTACTCTTCTCTGCCCATCCGTTTTGAAAATCTCACTTTGTCTGCCCCATAAATGGCACTAACTAACAATACCTATGATATACTCATTGATACCCAGTTCATGCTCAAGTATGAAGTGATTATCAAAATAAGGCAGGGTTATATATCCCTGCTTAATTATGAGGTTTCCCAAATTTTGACAAACTAAGAGCAAAACAAAAAGGATTATGTTTGCACAGTTGAGTATCCCTCTTCATCTTTATCCCTACATTATACCACAGCAGGGCGACATACACAAATGTTGCCTCAATCAGTGGACGCCCTAATGGGTGTCCCTTTCTATGCTTCTGAAGAGGTGGTCATAAAGACTGGTGAACAAAGGGTAGTTGACATAAAGATTACCGTGCAAATCCCACACAACTGCCTACTACACCTAATTAGCATTGAAGGAGTTAGTCCTTTGGAGCCCAGAGTTTTGCCAGGTGTATTAGACCCTGCCTATCAATGACTTTCATCCTTCTGTTAGGGAATCTCACCAAAAAGGATATGGTGATAAAAAGCATCAAGATCGGAGAAAGCATGCTGATTCCCCTTTAGGAAATAAAGCAAGTTCACTGTATTGGATCTATGGCGTTACGGGTTTACCCGCTGACCAGTACACATTACCACCTTACCTTCCGTTCATATCTCCGATGAAATAAACCTAGCTTATCTGGATAGAGTCCACACCCTGCTCAAGGCCTACAGCGACATTTTCTCTAAATCCAACACTGACTATTGGCACATGAAGGGTTGGACTCATACCATTGACATTGGTGATGCTCAGCTTATCCACACCCAAACCCTACTACAAATCAAAAGCTGAAGAGCTACAGATGCGGACGGAGCTCAAACAGCTACTGGACGCTAGGTTGTTAGTGCCTTCCCAAAAGCCCTTGGTCATCCACGTTACTATTAAAAAAGAAAAAACAGAAGTCATCGGTTAGTGTTGGACTACTGTAAGCTAAACAACCTCATCAAGAAAGACAGCTTTTCTATCCCCCACATTGATGATGCTCTGTCCCAACTCTCTGGGTCTAAATTCTTCTCAATCACGATCTTGGCTAGCAAGTATTAGCAGTTGGACCTTTTTCCACAGAATCAATTTAAGTGCACCATTATCTGCAGTGAGAGTTTGTTCCAACCTACTTAGCTACCTCAGGGTTTGTGTAATGCACCTGCTACGTTTCAGCGGACAATGGATCACATTCTCCAAGACCTTAAGCTGAGCTGTGTGATTGTCTACTTCGATGACATCAAAGTCTTCTCCAAGATGTTAAGCAAGCATCTCACGCACCTAAAGAAGGTATTTCAATGCTTGCGGGCATCTAACATCAAACTAAAGCCCTCCAAGTGTACTTTTTTCCAGAAGCTGGATTTTCTTTGTCACGCCACCTCACAAGATGGAATAAAACCTCTAAAAGATATGCAGAAGCCATATCCAAGATGTCAGCACCTAAACCCTATGCGGTATCCAGGTATTCTTGGGCATGATGGGGTACTACCATTAATTTATCCCAAAATTCGCCCAGCTCAGCGAGCCCCTTGTCATCCTCTTAGCTAATAACACCCCTTTCATTGAGGTGCTGAACAAAAGGCCGCGTTTGAGACCCTGAAGAAGCTATTGCAAAAAAGTCTGATACTTTGCCACCCTGATTACAACAAGCCCTTCATGTTGTTCACGGATGCCTCTGAATACGCTGTTGATGTTATCTTGGCTCAATTAGATGAGCATGGGGTCAATCATCCCATGTTTTACTTTAGCAAAATGCTTTTGAAAGCTGAGCACATCTACAGTGTCACTTGGAAGGAGTTACTGGCTGTCCTGCTCGCTGTTAAACACTACCGCCCATTCCAAAATGGGACTACCTTCAAAGTAATTACGGACCACGATTCATTGAAGTGGTTGCAGAATATGAAAGATCCCGTTGGGCGGTTGGCTTGAAGAGCTCTTAAGCTCCAGCATTACAATATGACCATAAGGCATTGAGCTGGGATGCTCCATATAGCGTTGATGGGTTGACGCGGCTATCTGTCCTTCACCTTGACAATAACGATGCAGAGAGGTTGCATGGCCTCCAAATGATTCCTGACGCGTGGACGGATGAAGGTGAACCAGTACAAAAGATGTTAGCATGACACTCCCACAACACAAAGGTGGATAACGGTAAGTTATATAAGGAAATAGCGATGAATTGGTTGCCCTATCTCAGACCATCAGAGCAAGTACATTTCATCTTAGAGTCTCACACTACCATGGGGCATGGCGGAGTATGCAAAACACACAAGTGGGTATAAAAGCGGTACTTCTGGGAGGGAATTATGAGAAATAATTGAAGTCTTGGATGCCTGCCTGAACTGTAAAAAACTCATCTTCAAGACCAGATATCAGTATCAACCTACAACGCCCCAATAATCTTTCCACACCATAAGTTTGGACGTAATAGATTTTTTCCTCAGAATACAGGTAGAAATCGCTATATCTTAGTCAAAATTGATAACTTCACCAAATGGGTTGAATATTTTGCTCTCGCCGCTCAGACTGCTAAAGTCACGGCCATCTTCTTGTACCAATACTTCTTTACAGGGAATTGGTGACCTCAGATCCTCCTATGTGACAATGGGAAAAATTTTACCTCCAGAGTGGTGAAGCTCCTCGCCACCTCCATGAGAGCTCAACAACTCTTTTTGTCCCCCTATAATCCATCCACAAATGGTACTCTAGAAAGAGTTAATGGAATCCTGGTATTGGTACTCTGCAAAATAAGCCACTTCAGACCCTCTTCAATGGAATTTTCACTTACCCAGTGCTCTCATGGCTTACCATATTAGCTACCATCGCATCTTCAAGATGTCCCCTTTCCATGTGTATATGCAGTGAGAACCTAGGGTTCCAGCATTATTAGCAAAAGATATTTCACTGACAGAACTGATCCAGAGCAATCCATGAAAAAGTTGGCCCAGCACATCATCCAACTACAAAAAGAGGCTATGACTAACTTGGTCAAGACGTCATTAAAGAAGGCCAAGCAGCGAATGAGCTCTGTGGCCCTCTCCCTTTTCCAAGTATCTGACTTGGTGTTGTATTACCACAACTGCATCATTCCTAGAAGTGAGAATTTTGTAGCTATCTGGGAAGTTTCTTTGTAATCACATAAAAGCGAGGTGATGAGTACTCTGACAAGTCCCTCACTTCTAGAGTCACTGTCACTGGGTCCATGGCCAGTTCTTGCAGCGTTATTCACCCCCTAACACTCTTGAAGGGGTAATGTTGGACAATTACAAGTTTAATACTGCAAAGAATGTTTTAGGTTCTAATTTTGGTAACATTGGCCAAAAACCAAGGCCAATTCTCAGTGGAACACTGAAAATTGGGGTAACTCTTATCAATAAAAGTTGGGCAAATAACACTAGTTCGGGCAGTCAGATTGCACTGACTGTGCGGCGAAATCAAGGGAGCCATTCAGAGATCCATCACATTTTACAACGAATACAGTTCAACTTACACCGTGGAGACTGGCCCTTTTATAGGGTCAGAGGGGGTCCAACAAGGTGCAAAATTTTTTATCCCATTGATTGGGTAAAATATATCAAAACCTTAAGAAGCGTATTTATCCTACTTTCACTCCATTGGCCGTCCCATCAAAGTAAAGTGAGTCTTCTGAGCTCTGATAGGTTAAATAATATTTCTAATTTGGATTTTACTAAGTAATCTGAACTCCGAGTCTTAACATTGTAAACATTAATTATTGACTTATTAAGCAGGTTTGATTCTTAAACCCAAGTCAGTTACAATTAAAATCATTTAAAATCTAAGACTTTGAAGTTACTTACCTATTTTTAGTTTACTATAAGTGGTCAGCTAACCCCCCCAATAATCATACATCCACGCAGTAGAGAATCATAGTTCTGTAAATGTTTGTTGGAATTTAGGTGCAAAACTCACCAGCAAGAAATACCAAAAGCCTAAAATCCAACACCCATTATAGCAGGTTGCAAACAATCTGATTGATTTTACTTGTTGCAGGCGGCATAACTTGCCTCACAACTGCTAATTAAATTTTCAATCAGCTGGTGATGAAACTTGACTGATCAATTGTTACACCTGATAGTTAATCAACAACCAACTATCAGATGCCCCAAATTTTGTCAGCTACTCTTCCCAAAGAGATCTTAAACATTCACTTGGATCAATTCTTGATGGATAAAAACCGCGAATTACCTAAAAATCCCTGGACTTTATCAACCTAATTTTGAGGTCAGCTGATATTCATTTTAATTGCTAGCTGGACGTATCCCCTAAGCGACCCAGCAGATAACCTAGGAAGCTGTAAATGCGGGCAAAAATCCTAACACACCCCCCTCTTGCAGAGATTTCCAGCGATAATAGTAGTTGAGACAGGAGAAGGCTGCCTCAACCAGGTCAAATAGTCTCAGTTTACAATGGAGCACAGCTGATCTGCACTCAATGCTGCTCAGGATAACCTTTGTCATGCAGTTCTCTTCCTTTTATTCCTTGCTACCACCTCCTCAGAGCATGGTCCTCATGACCCACTTTCATGCCAGTTAAATCAATTTACTTGTGAAAATTCTAGTCCCAGAAATCTGGGTTTCCCCCCATAAAAATTTATAGGATATTGATTATTTTCAGCTGATAACCCCTAAATATTACTTGCAACGGTTTGGATTTTATGCAATTCTCCACGTTGTATAGTAGTTGATATAATCGTTTGATAAAAGTATGGTGACTATTATCTGTAGTTAAATGGAAGTATTAGATTTTGATTTAATGCTTGGCCAGTATTTCCACGCAAACACATATGATATCTTGAATAGGGATTTGATCCCTTGTACCGCCTAACTTGATCTACTTTTAGATCTCTATTTACAGTTTCTCTGGTTTGACACACAGTAACAATCCCTGATTCGATTCAGCTTCTTCTCTGGATCCCCACTCAGATCCTTACTCTTTATCCTAAAGTGTCTCCCAATTATTGCACACAGCAATAATATCCCTGAGAAAGAATAGATCAAATGGTAATGATAATTTGTGATCTGGTAAATTATTATCTGGCAAATTATTATTATTTATTAGTAAATTCTATAAATTTATAGTGTGGAATTTGACGCCCAACACTTGGTTGGCACCTCCTCAATGAAACAGCAGTTATTGCTGTTGAATCACCCATCTTTGTCTCAGCAACCATGGTCTTTCCCATCCTGGCTAGAATTCTGTTGCTAGACATCCTCAAGAACTAAAATGAAAAGATTCAGAAAATTTGTCCCTAATATTTTCCTCTTGATCCAAGTGAACTAACCATATTTGGAAAGTGACCTGCTTAGGTAATGGGACTTGTTACCTATTAAGGCAGGTCGCAAACCAAGTGATTGATTTGCTAGTTGCAGGTGACTTCAATCGCCTTGCAACTTACTCCTTAAAGTCCAAAGCAGTCGGTGATGAAACCCAACTGATCCCAATTATACACCTGATAGTTAATCAACTATCACATGCCCTTATTTCGTCAGAAGCTCTGCCTAATGAGATCATATTCATCCAGATTGATCCCTGACGTATCCAACCAGGTGAATAACCTAAAATCCCCCAAACATAGTTACCTCAAAATCAGGTTCAACCAATATTCAATTTCACTTCGCTATAGGAAATTATCCCCTAGAGATCCCTGGTAATCTAGCCAGCTGGGAATATGGGCAAAAAATCCCAACACATCCCCCCTCTTGCCTATATTTCTAGCAAGAAAAGGATGGGGGCAGGAGAACAATGCTTCATACACTCAGTTAAACACTTCATTTGCGCAAGCGGAGTACAATCCTTAGTACTCAACGTTGATCAGAATGACCTTCAGCATGTGGCTCTCTTACTCTTCCTCCTCGCTTTTGCCTACTCAGAGCGCAATCCCCATGATCTTCTGTCATGCCAGGCTAATTGATTTACTCATGACAATATTAATCCCAGGATCCAGTTTTTCCCCATCAGGGCATATGACCCGCTGTCATATTTAGGATTCTTGGTCTGGTGTGCTTGATTTTCTGTTTTTCTTATCACCCTCAACAGGAGACTCTTGCCAATAATGCTTTTTGCAGCCCAATTAAGAATGATCATTTATGTTCGTCCTTATTATTTTCTTCTCATATTTTCTTAGCTCATATCATTCTTAATTCTTCTCTGGAGAGCTCATCCCATTAACTTTGAGATTAATTTCTCCTGAAATTGGAGCTTAATTGATTTCAGAGTGCATAATCTCAACCATCATATATGTCCTACATCCCCCTCTCATCCAGCTTATATGTCAAATTCTGAGTCACAGTACCAACAGCTGCTCAATAGTTTGTCTGATCAAAATCTTTGGCTCTTTCAGCGGAAGAGTTGATCTGCACAACGGAACCTTTTCTATGGTCCTTCCTGGACTCATCTTTTTAATAAAGTACCAGTAGCTATTCCTTCCATTGAATTACCAGAAATGGTAACCAACCCTGCTGAAACCAGGCTAGCAATTGTCTCAAGGGACTCATGGCCAAACTTTCTCTGTCATCAATTCCAGAGTTAGATTTAAAGACTCTACTGGATTTGGCTCCTTTCGCAGATACTCCTAATATCATTGTTGAACCTCCTGAAGTAATGCCCTTCATTCTTTATCGTTCATTTCTCACAGGATCAGACTTTCTTCCATAGTTCCTCTTCCAAATCAGTCAATATTACAAGCCAGCTGTCTAGGCCACTGAATTCACCATTGGCAACAGCATACAGTTTGAACTCTATGCAGGTTTAAGGGCCCAAGTCACTAAGGCTTTTTCCATAGCTCTAAATTCTTCCAATCTTGAGAACATACTAGATTGAATATTGCAGCTTATGCTTTTCGCTTTGTCAGCCAAGTTCTTAGAAGTTGGGCCATGAAGCTTCCAGCCTCTCCTGGTTTCATTGCTCCTTATGCTTCAGAAACTGAGAAGCTTGTAGTTGTCACTTACAGGATGCCATTTTCTTAGTGCATGACTATCTCATTTCTGGTGCATCCCATTGGTATCTTCCGCTGATGGCTTTGATAGTGGGCATGATTTGGAAACCCCTATCTAGTATTCCTTGTTTGTTGCCAGCCCAAATGTTTGGTGTTCTTGATGAAGCCCGTTAGCAAGTGCATAAGACAAAGCTTCTGGTTCCAGTTCCATATAGGATTACTTGGTTATTCACTGAATACCTCTTCTTGTACTGTTGCTTTCCTCCCCACTCTGGGGTATTGCATTTGGCATTTTCTGACATCTTAATTTTTCTTCCCCTAGTCACTTTCTTGAAGTAATCTGCTTCCACTCAATGAACTTGGTTTCATGTAGGTCTGCCTTCGCTAGCATCTAATAACACATAGATTTTTGGGTTATTCACTCTTAATGCGATCCATCCTCCCTCCCCCAAGAGGTGACATAGGTGAGATTATCCCAAATTGAGGATAATCAATGAAAAAATGAAAATTATAAATTATATCGGTTTTTTTATGTGGTTTTTTAGTACTAGATGGTCCCAACCCAAGGGGGGATTCATCAATGTTTTCTATGTGGTTTTAATAGCCTTTTTTCCATATTTTCATCAATCTTTCTATTATTTTCTTCTTTTTTCCATGGGACTTAACCTTGTTTTGGTTCAGCGGTCCATCTTTTTTAATTTTTAAACTGGATCCTAGGTATTCTTATACCTACCAGTTTTCAATGGTTTAAAGGTCTTACTTTTAAGACAACCATCTAGATTGGTTCAGAGGTCCTTTTATTCGGACTTGACCAAATCATAGGACATAACCAACTTAATGGTTCAGCAGCCCTTTAGGAACTCTTTTTTTATTATTTTTTTCTTATTCCATTGCTTTAAATACTTAGCATGGTTTTTGATTCACTACCCTTCCATCCAAGAGGTTCTTAATGGAATAGGCGTCCATTGCCATCTTGGTGATAATCTCAAACGGACCTGACCACAATGCATTAATTTGTTTCTTCTCCCAAAACCATGTGCATCACAATAGGCAACTCTTTCGCCTATTTGGTATTCTGATAAGGCCAGTTGGTTCTTATCGTCCATTACTTTTGCTCATATCATTTTCTTTAAAGTTGAATTGAATGCTTGAAATTGCATTTCAATCAGGATATTTGTTAATCAGTTCAGGTACTATTCAGCACTCATCCCCAATGTTGGTTCCACCACCAAATATAATCAGCAGAAATGCGGCCTTCCTCCCATATAGCAACTCAAATGGCGTTTTTCCCATCGGTGTATGATGACTGATAATCTAGTTGAATGTCACCAAACTCAGGTACGTTCCTCACGCAGAAGTTCTTCCTGTGACCAGCTTCCTCAACGTCACAGCCCATTTCATTAACTCGTTCCACCAGTCCATTTGTCTCCAGCCAGTAGGGTACAGACATGCTTTTCAGATCCTCATTATCTCATTTAATTGTGGGATCATATGAGACGTGAAGTTTATCCCATTGTCGCTCAGCAGGACCTGTGGGCATCCATGTCAGTATACTGCTTGATCCAGGATAAACCTCTCAGTACTGGTAGTGTCTACTTTTGCCAGGGCTTCATCTCAACGAATCTTGTCAGATGATTGATCGCAACTATTATGTACTTGACTCCCCCTATGCTTATTGTCAGAGGTCTCAGAACATTGATGGACACCATATGCTAAGCAAATCCAGGGCGGACCAGTCAGTATCCAGTTGTATCCTTATGTGGCTTGAGCACATGGCACTTCACACAACAAGATAGATAGTTGGCTAAATCATAGTTGATTGCCTCCCAGTAGTACTGGTGAATATGGTCAGTCAACTTTATCAGGCCTCCATGCATGACAACCTTATGAGCGGCTTGAACAATAGCTGCTCTTTCCAATGGCTTTAGAAATAATAACCGGTTCCCATTAATCATCTTGAAAAAGTTCCATCCATGGTCTCAGTGTTTTCCATCACTTTTTGAGGTGCACCTTGGATTTCTTGGGGCTCATTCCCAATTTATCTGTTGACCATTCTTTGGAATAACTCATCGCCTGCTGGTATAATATCTGAACCCTTGGTAACCGCGATAAGCCATCCACATTCTGATGTGAAGCTCCCGCTTGGTGGTCAATCTCATAATTGCAAGCCTCTAACTTCAATGTCCATTGGGCCAGTCATCCTTCTGGTTCTTGCAAATTGTGAAGCCAATGCAACGAGAAGTTGTCCATCACCGCTTTGAGGGCGTTCTGTGGATGTACAATCAAATCTATTTACAGGAATAAATAACCACAAGGCATTACCGCTCAGTTATGATGTAGTTCCTCTCAGCGGCTGAGAGTGTCAGGCTCAGATATGACACCTAATGTTCATCCCCAAGTTCATCTATTTGGCTCAATATGGCGCCAATCACCATCAACAAAGCATCGGTTTGTATAATAAATCCTTGACCAAAATTTGGATACTTCAAAATTGGAAAATATATCAGGTACTATCATAATTTTAAAGGATTTCTGCCCTTCTTCATTCCATACAAAATTTTTCTTTGGATCCTTCAACATATGGAAAAAGGTCTTGGCAATTCTGGAAAAATTTAAATAAATTTTCTATACTATCTGACCATGACAAGGAACACTTGGATATCTCAGACACTCTTTGGCACAGCCATTCATTCTATGGCTTGGATCTTCTGGGCTTGCAGCTGCAGTCCACTAGAGTTAATAATAAATCCCAGATACTCCAACTATTTCTTGAAGAAGTGAAACTTCCTCAGCTTAATCTTCTGTTTGACTGCAGACAGTCTCTTGAACACTACCTCCAAGAGGTGTAAATGGTCAGCAAACGCCCTACTGAACACATTAATATCGTCCAATTACACCAGGACGCATGACAACTTCAAAGTCATTTAATATAGCATCCATGGCCTTCTGGAACGTCACAGGCGCATTGCACAGACTCTAGGGCATCCTCGTCAGTTTATATAGCCACTGCATGGTAATAATTGCATATATTTCTTGGTCTTCTCTTAGAAAATCAATTAGCTAATATCCTAATATCAGATCCATCACGGAGAAATACTTTGCTACTCCCAATCAATCTAGCGCATCATTGATCCTTAGTAGGGGAAATTATCATTCTTTATAATATTATTCAGCTTCTGGTAATCAATCACTACCAAATAGAGCTATCCTTCTTTTATGATAAGAATCGGACTCACCCAGGGGCTTGACAATGAAACTAGAAGCCCATGCTTCACTATTTTGTTGATTTCTTCTTCCACTATCACTTCAGCCGCCTTTGACCATTAATTTGGTCTCATACTGATTGGCAGATTTTACCCAGTATTGACCTTATGGATCACATCTCTCATGCATCCCAAATCATGGTTGTCCTGGGTGAATACTTCCTGATACTTTTTGAGCAATTCAAGCACCTCCTCTTTCTGTCCTTCCATCAGATCAGCAAGGTGCTATCAATTAATCAATAGGTTTATACTCTTGGCTACCCCAGCCAGTAAACCCATCTCATTGAGGGTCCCAAAATCATGTAATTTCCTCAGTTTGGCTATTATGATTAGGAACAAACGTGAAGATCTAAATCTTCTCAATCTTCATCAGTTTGTCATTTAAATTCTCCAGGAGAACTCAAATTTCTCCATGGCCTGACATTATTATTCCAAGAGCCTCCCAAGGATCAACTTTGGACTTCTTCCAGGGCTTCCAACCTCCCAATACAGCAGCTCCGGTATCTCTAATGTCAACCCCATGTTGACTATCATTTGTGATCCTGGCGGTTGGTTTTCACATTCTTGATCCTCAGTGGAATTCCCTGATTATCCAGGTTTTATCTCGGCATTTATTATTGCTTCCTGCCAACTAGTTGGTATCAAATTGGGAAAATGCTGTCATTATATATCAAGTTGATGAAATTATTTCTCCCACTCAATGGAGCTTCCCCATCCTCCTGATAGACTAATAATAAAATCTGACCCAATATGGTCAACGTATTATCCTTGAAGTTACATTTAGCTCTGTACTTCCATAGAAATCCTGTCCCAATCAGAATGTCATAGTTTTGGTTGGCCAAAACTATTTCTGGCGCAGATACCACCAAGGATCCAAATTGAAGTGGCAAAGAGCTATATGCTCCACATGAGATGGTGGTATTCAGCCCAACTGTCCTGTACTCCTTCTTGTGTTTCAAGTCAGGCGAAATCTTCATCTTTTTCAATAGCTTAGTTGAGACAATATAAATGGGCGCTCCATTGTCAACAATCACCCTCACCTGTACTCAATTCACTATTATATCTATATACATACACTCAGAGCAAAGTAAGATAGTATTTACTGGTGTATAGCGGCGTTATTAGCTGAATTAAGGATGTGAATGATATGTACTAATAAATCAGGCAACGATTCATTGATCGTGCTGAGGGAGATTGTAAGTCCCAGTGAACGTCCCCTAGGCATCAATCAGGCCATTTTTCTGTTACCGAGCAAGAAGTATTGAAGAGGATGGCCATACCCTTCATTACTCAGGGTGATCTCGCTCACGTGGTAGATGAGCTCTGGGTAATAGCCCTTCTGTTTTGGATCCCACTTCCAGTACCCGCACTCTCCTCAGCAGAAAAGTTACAAGAAATCAGTGAAATTTGTGCCAAAACTGAAATGGAATTGATTGCAATTAATCTAAGCGGCAATCAGCCTGATAACTGGATTTCAAATGGTTGAAAAGGTATGGAGTCCAAGCTATTGGCCAGAATTCCTGATAGTTGCGATTTAGTTTACACAATGATCAAAAATCCCCCTCCCAAGCCCATCAGGCATCACCCCCAATGGCAGATAATAGCATTGGACACCATCGACGAGGTTTTGAAGCTTCCTGCCAGAAAATCAGGCGTTGTGCCTGATGCAATGCCACTGACAGAAACTTTGCCCACCGCCGAATTTTGCGACGTTGATCCCCAGGGAACTAACCCACCCATTCCTGAATATTTCACCACTTAGGTCAAACTGACAACAACTTGGCCCACCGCCAAATTTTGTGATGTCAGTTCCCAGGGAACTAACCCGCCCATTTCCTGAATAATTCGCCACTTAGGTCAAACTTGTGGAACCTGATCCTGGCTTGTTTTCCCTCAAAAATGATGACTATTTAATCAGGCGCATCGCACAGAGAAAATTTTTGGCTAATTCTCCTTCCTTAAATTTTTAATAAAAACAACTTTTTTCCCAAAATCCCATTTTTATCTGTTGAGAATTAAGCTCCCTTCCAGTTCCATATTCATCATAACAGCAGCAGTGCCTCTGGAATTCTGGTTTGCCACTTGGATGCTCTGGCATCTGGGCTGGCAGGCCAGTCTAATTTTTACTTGCTGTTCGCCTGACATAATCGATCAACCATCAATCTCTACCATTTCCGCCTTTCTCGTAGATATTGGCGCAGCAATGGTCCCTTCTTTCCAACTGAATCAGGTCACAAAGAAGATTATCCCTGCCCACATTAGTCCCATCCCACTAAAAACTCCAAACCCATACCCCATAGTTGCCGCGGCTATCTTACCCATGTCAGTAGGGTCTGACATCTCAACTTGCAATGAGTTTGTTCCCCAAAGCCCAGTAGTTTCCCAGCTGTCGCCCTTCAAAGGTGCAATTCCCATGAACTGGAACCGATCATCATCAAAAATGGGGAAGAGGCCAAGGAAGAGGCTATCCTGGCATCCCAGAAATTGTGACGTTCCATCCAATATCTCATGGCTTGGAAAGGTTATCCGTCCTATGAGAACAGTTGGGGCAAGGCGCGCGATTGCATGAATTGCATGAACCTGGTTGAAGCGTTCCACATATCCCACCTGAGATTCTCCATTTCCCCCAAAAACCTGCATCAGTAATGGCGATCAAGTTACCCAAGGCGCATAAGAATGTGGCTCTTGTACAGTTTCCCAGTGATGAGGCTCTTCTCTTGGAAAAAGAAAGGGTAATGTAAGTCCTGGTGAACGTCCTCTGGGATCAATCAGGTCATCTTTCCATTCCCAAGAAAGAAAGTACTGAAGAGGATGGCCATACCCCTCATTACTTAGGGCGATCTCGCTCATGTGGTAGACGAGCGCTGGGTAATAGCCCTTCCATTTTGTTCCTAATTCTGGTACCTGCACTCTCCTTGGCAGAACTTTTACAAGGAATCAGTGAAATCTACACTTATATCTCCAAAATGGAATCAATAGCAACTAATTTGAGTGGCAATCAGCCCAATACTCAGATTTCAAATGGTCAAAAAGGTATGAAGACCAAGCTATTGTCCAGAATGCCTGACGGTTACAATTTAGTTTACACAATTATTGGAAAAATCCCCCTCCCAAATCCATCAGGCATCACCCCAATGGCAGATAATAGCATTGGACACCATTGATGAGGTTTTGAAGCTTCCTGCTGGCAAATCAGGTGTTGCGCCTGATGCAATGCAACCAACCGCAACTCAGCCCTTGCCAAATTTTGCGATGTTGGTCCCCAGGGAACTAACCTACCCATTCCTGAATAGTTCACCGCTTAGGTCAAACTGACTGCAACTCGGCCCACCGCCAAATTTTGCGATGTTGGTTCCCAGGGAACTTACCTGCCCATTTCCTGAATAATTCACTACTTAGGACAAACTTGTGGAACCTGATCCCAGCTTGTTTTCCCTCAAAATCGATGACTATTTAATTAGGTGCATCGCACTGAGAAAATTGTTGGTTGATTCTCCTTCCTTAAATTTTCCAATAAAAACAACTCCCCCCCCCCCCAAAAAAAAAATCCCAATTTTATCTGTTGAGAATTGAGCTCCCTTCCAGTTCCATATTTGTCATACCAGAAACAGTGCCTCTGGCATTCTGGTTTGCCACTTGGATGCTCTGGATCTGGGCTGGCAGGCCAGTCTAATTCTTACTTGCTATTCGCCTGACAGGGATTGACAGGTTTGCCTCATCTAAGTGAATTCCAGGCAATTCTTTGGTATTATCAGAAGCTCTAATCTTGTCCGCTAATTGTTGGGTGTACAGCTGAGCAACTTCTTTGATTATCTCAGGGTCAATCCCCTTTGCCCCAGATCTTGTTATTACATTCACGTCCAAATTGACCACTTGATACAGTGATCCTGTACATCTTCATCCATGAACAGATCACTGATGTCAATGTCCTCATGCATATTATCAGGAGGAACAGGCTCTCTGCAGCTCTATACTGTTTCCCATCTAGGCTGCGGGCCCTTTTCCCAACTCCTTTGTGGTTGCAGACTCTTTCATTTGGACCACGTTGATTTGATCCCTGGGCTTCTTGCAATTTACACCAAAATGCCCCATTCCTCCAAATTGATAACATACTTTCTCCTTCTTATTAATCCGTCTGAAGTCTTCAGGCATCTTTACTGGCATGGTTCAGTTGTTCATATCCTTAGCACCCTCGTTCCCCTTTGTGAGATTTAAATTTCATACTGGTTTGATTTGAAATTTCTGTTTGGAGCATTAGAGGTTGCTCCTAAGATTTTCAATATGTCTACCATCAGAGAGGTAGTAATTTCCATCATGAACTTGGAAGGCATCATTTGGTGCAAATCATGGTAGGGCCATAGGTCCACTTGTAATGCAATTTTGGCATCAAAATCATCCAGCACCTTCGCTCCAACCAGGATTTGCGATTCCTGGTAGAAACAATCAGCGAAGCTTTCTAAAGAATCATCTTTATGGAATTGGATGCCCATAAACTCTTTTTTGCGCTTCAACATGCATGTCAGGCTTCCAAATTCCTTCATAATGGATGCTTTGGCCTCTGCATATGACCAGCTGTCCCCCTCCAGGTGGGGCAACATGGGGTTTTGACAATCAGTATCTAGGAAAAATTCATCACCATCAATGCCTTTTGATGATTGTTATATCCATACATTGTCATATTGAATAATTGGAAAAACGCTGGGCGTTTTCCTGATGGAAAGTCAGCAATTTTGATGTCACCTTAAATTCCTCTAAGGTTTCTCTAGCCACCTCTCTAGGTTTGGCTACTCGGCCCACTTGGGGAATGATTTTGGGTGTCACCTCCAAAATAGCAGTAAAAGCGGGCAGCATGTTTCTTGGGGTAGTTGTCTTCCCAATTATCATATGGGAGTTCTTTCTTGGTGTTAGTTGCTGCATATGGCCCACAATCACATTTGTGAGTCTTTAACTTCTCGACCTTTTTAATCAGCCACTTAATATTAGTGCTGAATGCTCTTAAACACATGAAAACTGCTTCACGCTCTGTTTTCAAAAATAAGACTTCTTGAATTAAGTCCCCTTCTTTCTTCTTTAATTTCTTTTGTTTTTCTAAGTAATTCATTCCCAAAACTTGTGACATTATTAATCCCTTCCTCCATCTTAGTGACTTTTTCTTCCAAGGCTGCGAATTCTCAAAGATCCGCTGAGTTCAGGGCGTTCTGACTAATGGTTGCCAACTCTGTCCATAGTTTTCTTATCTCATCTTTATACAATATTACTTCAAAAGTTCTTCTACTCAACTACACCCCTGTAGTGAGTACCGCTTTGTAAAAATTTATAGTATATTGATTATTTTCAGACAATAACCCCTAAAAATATATTACTTGCACAGGTAGCTTTTGTGCAATTCTCCGCGTTTTATAGTAGTTGATATAATCGTTTGATAATAATATGGCGACTATTATCCATAGTTGAATGGAAGTATTAATTTTGGTCCAACGCTTGGCCAGTATTTCCTCTCAAGATACTTATGATGTCTTGAATAGGGATTCGTTCCCTTGTACCACCTAACTCAATCTATGCTCAGATCCCTGTTTACAGTTTCTCTTGTTTTACACACTGTCATCAGCAATCACCAATTCAATTCGCCTTCTTCTCTGGATCCCCACTCAGATTCTTACTCTTTATCTTAAAGAGTCTCCCAATTATTGCACACCAATAACTTCCTTGAGAAAGAATAGAGCTTAAAATGGATTCTGATAAAAGTATACTATGATAATACTCTGGTAATATTTCTGTAAATTAGTATACAGTAGTGTGTTTTTTATAAGTATTTTCTTTAGGAAATCTGTAGTGTGAAATTTGATGCCCAACACTCGGTTGGAACCTCCTCAATAAAACAGCAGCCATTGCTGTTGAAATACCCATCCTCATCTCAGCAGCGATGGTATTCCCCATCCTGATTAGGATTCTGTCACTGGACATCTTTGAGAGCTAAAATGAAAAGATTTAGAAATTTTTCTTTAACGTTTTCCTCTTAGTCCAAGTAAACCAACCATATTTGGCAAGTGATCTCCTTAGGTGATAAATGTTGTTACCCATTAAAGCAGGTTGTGAACAACTGATTGATTTGCTAGTTGCAGGTGGCATCACTTGCCTTGCAACTTACTACTTAAATTTCCAATCAGTAATTGATGAAACCTGACCTATCCCAATTGGTACACCTGATAGTTGATTAACTATCAGGTGTACCAATTTCATCGGCAACTCTGCTTTATTGAGATCTTAAGCATTCATCCAGATCAATTTCTGACGGATCTGACCAGGTGAATAACCTAAAATCCCCCAAACATAGTTACCCTAAAATCAAGGTCAACTGATTTCCAATTCACCTCACATTAGGGAACTATACCCTAGCGATTCCTGGTAATCTAGCCATCTGGGAATATGGGCAAAAATCCCAACACCCCTAGTCATGGCATATAACCCATTGTTGAATTCAGTATCTTTGTTCTGCGTCCTTGATTTCCTGATCTCTCTCCTTGTCCTTGACAGGAGGTTACTATCATTGGTGTCTGTTTCACAGAAAAAATAAGAATAAATAAATATATTTGCTCCTGTTATTTTCACTTAATAATATTTTGGCTCATATAATTCTTTCACTTTTTCTTTCTTTTTAAGAGCTTATTTGAAAAATTAGAAGTTAACTGCGCTAAAATTAGAATAAAAAAGATTTTTACTTAAACCAAATTGGATAATGTCAACCATTATAAAAAGTCCAACATCCTCCCGCTCAAACAGCTCATATGTCAAATTCATGTTCTTGGTACCAGCAAAATCTTGCCAATAATTTATGCAGATGCCCAGTTCTTCTGATTGACGAGTTGTTCTTCCTGGGGAAATCTCTTCTATGGTCCCCATGGACCCATACTCCAAGTCAAGTGCATGTAGGTAGTCCTTCTGCTGAACTACCAGAAACTTTATCTGATTCTGATGAAACCAGAGTAGTGAACATCTCAATTGACTTGCAGCTGATTCTCCCTCTTTCATCAGTTACTAAATTATACTTCAATATTTTCCTATATTTGGCTCCTTTAACGGATAATTCTACTACTATTGTTGAACTTCTGAAGAAATGCCATTAATTTTAGACAGTTGTTTTATCCCAGATTTGATTTGCTTCCTGAGTTCCTTTTTTGACTCAGCCAATATTATAAATAAGTTGTTCTTTCAACCAAACTGGATATCAGAAAAAACAAACAATTTGAGCTTACCTACACAGATTTAAGGAACTGAGTAATAAAGGCTCTTTCCATAGCTCTGAACTCCTCTAATCTCTCAGGCATCAAAGATTGAGACGTTGCAGCCTATGCCCTTTGTTTCATAGGCCAAGTTCTTTGAAGTCAGGCCACAAATCTTCCAGCCTCAACTAAATTCCATTGTTCATTCTGTTTTCAAATCCAGGAAGCTTGTAGCTGTCGCCTTTAGGATGCCATCCACCAATTGCACAACTGCCTAGTCACTGGCACTTCACATTGATACCTCCCACTTATGGCTCTGATCAGGGAATTATTCAGCAACCTCGATCTAATATCCCTTGCTTTATGCTGTCTCACATGTACATTGTTCTTGATGAAGCCCATTGGCAAGCGCTCAAGAATATTCTTCTAGCTCAGATGCCATATTAGGAATACTCAAGGTTATTCGCCAACTGCCTCTCCTTGTTATGTTTCTTCCCTCACTTATCAGGGGTATTGCAATTGGCAAGTACTGAAATCTCAAATTTCTCTTCCCCTTGTCGCATTCTCTCAGGGTTCAGCCTCTGCTTGTTGAACTTGGCTTTGAGTAGCTCTAGTCCTTGCAAGTGTTCGATCTCAAATAGATTTTGACGGTTTATTTGCTACTACTGTTATAAATCCTCCTTCCCCTAAGAGGCAAAATAGGCGAAATTATCCCCAAGTTGAGGATAAGCAAGTAAAAATTATAAAATATATAATTTTAATGTGTGTGTCTTCTTTTAGTACTAGATGGTATTATTGTGTGTGTCTTTCTTTTCTTTTTTTCCATAATTTATCAACTTTTTATTGTTATTTTTTTACTATTTCTATATAAGAAATAACCTTCAGTCAGTTCAGCAGTCCATCTTATTGATTATTATTCCCCCAAAATGGTTCCTTAGTATACTCTGACCTACTAGTTTTCATGTTTCAGAAGGCTTATTTTTAAGGTTTAACCATTTATTTTGGTTCAGCAGTCCTTTTTAGGACATAACCAAAAAAGTCAGGACATATCCATCTCAATGGTTCAGCTGTCCTTCAGGAACATTCTTGTTATTTTATTCTTTGATCCACTGCTTTAGATACTTAGCATGGACCCAATTAACAATTCTTCCATCCGCAAGGTTCTTTATAGAATATGCATCTGTTGCCATCTTGGTGATACCTTGAATGGACCTGACCATAGTGCATCTAACTTGTTTCTTCTTCTGAAGCCATGTGTAGCACAATAGACTACTTTATCACATACGTAGTATTTGGATAATGCCAGTTGGTTCTTATCATCCGTTGTTTTGGCCTTGATATATTTCTCTAAGTTCATATCAAATGCTTGTGACTGCAAATCTTGATCAGGGTATTCAAAAGTCGGAGCAAGTACTGCTCAGCACTCATCCCCAATGTTAGTTCAATTACCATATATAGAATTGGTGGTAACATGGCCTTTCTTTTGTACAACAACTTGAATGGTTCTTTCCTGTTGCTGCAAGGTGACTGATGTTATATGCAAACATCACCAAACTGAGATATGTTTCCCATGCGGAAATCTCTCAGCAACCAGATTCCTCAGCGTCACAGCCAGCGCTCCATTTACTTGTTCTACCAGTCCGTTCATCTCTGGCCAGTAGGGCACTGACACAACTTCACAGATCCCCATTACTTCGTTCAACCTTTTGATCACATGGGATGTTAAATCATTTCATTGTCTTTTAACATTACTTGCGGGCATCATGGCAGTATACAACTTGATCCAGGATAAAACGTGTGGTACTTGTAGCGTCCTTTTTACCAGGGCCTTCGTCTTGACCCATCTGGTCATATGGTCAATTGCAACTATTATATAACTGACTACCTTTTTATGCTCATAGTCAGTGATCCCATCACATCAATGGACACTGTATGCCAGGCAAATTCAGTGCAGACCAGTTAGTATCCAGTTGTGTTCTTGAAAATTTGTGCAACTGGCACTCCACACAGCAAGATAGATAATTGCCACGTCGTAGTTGATAGACTCACAGTAATAGTACTGGTGAATGTGGTCAGTCATCTTCCTCAGGCTTCCATGCCCAACAACCTTATGTGCGGCCTGAACGATTGCTGCTCTTTCTGAAGTCTTGCCAATAATCGTTGTTCCCTATTGATCATCTTAAATACTTTTCTATCCTTGGTCTTGGTGTTTTCCAATCACTTTTAAAAGCGCACCCTGGATCTCTCAGGGCTTGTTCCCAATTTATTCATCAACCATTCTCTAAAACATCTCATCATCATTTTGGTATACCACTTTGACCATTGGTAATCTTGATAAGACATCCGCATTTTGATGAGAAGATCCGCTTGGTGAACTATCTCAAAGTTGTAAGCTTGAATCTTCAATGCCCATTGGGCTAGACGTCCTTCCAGTTCCCTTAGGTTATGCATCTAACGCAGGGAGGAGTATTCCGTCACCACTTTAAAGTGCATACAGTGTATATATACCTGAAATTGCTTACAGGCGTAAATCACCGCAAGGTATTCATGCTCAGTAACATTGTAATTCTGTTCAGCTGCTGATAACATCTGGCTCACATAAGCTATTGGATATCATCCCCAAGCGCTTCTACTTGAATAGGATGGTGCTTATTGCCATTAGTGAAGCATCAGTCTGCACTATAAACTCTCAATTGAAATTTATATATTTCAAAATTGAAAATTTATCAGATACTGATGTGACTCATCAAAAGAACTCTAAGCCTCTTCATTCGAAACAAATCATTTTTTCAGATCCTTCAACAAATGGAATGGGCTTAGAAATTCTCGTAAAATCCTATATAAATCTTTAGTAGTATATAACTATTACAAGGAACACTTGGATATCTCAGACACTTTCAGGATGGCCATCCGCTCTATGGCATAGATCTTCTGAATTTGCAGCTGCAGTCTACATGAATTGATGAAAAACCCAAGATATTCCAACTCTTTCTTGAATAAAAGCACTTCCTCAGCTTAATCTTCAGTCAGCTGCTGAAAGTCTTTTGAAGACTTCTTCCAAGTGGTGCAAATGGTTAGTAAAGGTCCTAATGAGCACATTTATGTCGTATAAGTACATTAGGAAGCATGACAACTTCAAGTAATAAATATGGCGTCCATAGCTTTCTGAAACGTCACAGGCGCATTGCAAAGACCTTGGGGCGTCTTAGTTGGTTGGTATAGCCACTTTGCAGTGATGATTGCGCTTTTATCTTGATATTCACTTGGCAAATTGATTTGCCAATATCTAAATATTAGATCCATTGTGGAGAAATAATTCGCTTCTCACAATCAATCTAATGCATTGTTGCTTAGTAGTAGTGAATACAAAACCTTCTTTGTTTCTTTCAGCTTCTGATAGTTGATCACTACCCAATTAGAACCATCCCTCTTCTTTAAAAACAGGATAGGGCTCGCCCAGGGACTTGACAACAAAACTAAGAGCCCATTCTCCACTAGTTTGATGATTTCCTCTTCCACTAATGCTTCAGCAGCCTTTGAATGTCAGATAGTCTCATTCTTATCAGTAATTTTCACCGGTGTTGACTTTATGGATGACATTCTTTGCAAATCCCAAATCATGATCGTCCTGGGTGAAGAGTCCTGATACTTTTTGAATAGTTTTAGAACACCACTTGTTGTCTTTCCATTAGATCAGCAAGTTGCTCTCAGTCGACCAATAGGGTGATACTCTCAACCACCCCTGCTAGCAATCCCAGCTTGACGAAGGTCTAAATATGGTCCAAAGATTGATATTTAAGATATAACTATATATTTTTCTAATTATCTATTCTTTCTTTTGCAATGGGATTTAACCTATAATTAGGCTCAGAGGTCCTTCTTTTCCCAAACTAGTTCCTAGGTTTACTTTGACCTAACAGTTATCATGGTTCAAATGCCTTATTTTTAAGACTTAACCATCTAATCTGATTCAGCGGACCTTTTTTAGGACTTAACCAAAATATAAGGACATGACCATTTTAATGGTTCAGTAGTCCTTTGGGAACATTGCAATTATTTTCTTCTAGATCCAATACTTTTGGTTTTTTAGTATTGACCTTCTTCACTATACAA
This sequence comes from Massospora cicadina, assembly GCA_022478985.1. NCBI lineage: Eukaryota > Fungi > Entomophthoromycota > Entomophthoromycetes > Entomophthorales > Entomophthoraceae > Massospora > Massospora cicadina. Next base: position 105,792 of record JAKSZP010015912.1, on the reverse strand, counting down.
ACAGCAGCGCTGTTTATTCACATAAAGGCAACAGTTGCCAATTTTTCCAATACTTGCAAATGGTTCCATCCATTGAGCCTTCAATCCTGACTTGTTATTCTTCCAACAGGGTCTAATCTTTTCATATTTTACATATGACACTTATAGTCTTTGTATCTCACAACAATGTGAATTTCTCATTAATTGTCAGTTCCATTCAATTGCTCTAATTGTCTTTTTAAAATGATTTTGGTATTCATTTCCATCCAAAACGTTTGATTAAAATCCACTGGTGGATCCAGAATGGATCACCTAATCACGCGGATTAACATAGTAACGTTAACTTCATCTAATTTCAACTTGAATTGATGATCCTTGTCTCCAGCATTTTCTTCCTCATTAATTTAATAATATCAAGTCAAACAATTCCTTCCTCTATCTTCGATCAATTGCTTCAATTTTTGACCTCATTTTCATAATTGATATTGCAATCCAATGCTCTTAATTGATTGCTTTCTGTATCAATACTATCCACTCTCTCTCTTCTAGTGTCTCATCTAAACACCTCACTCCTCAGGATTATTGCAAGCAGACCAAATTTTAACCTGAGTTGGCCATGCTGAAAATATTCATCTTAAGTAGAGGTCTGGTGGAACAGGTTCTTTTGCAGCGCTAGACAGTTCCATAACTAGGCTTCAAGTCAGTTATATGAATCTTAAGTATCTTCTTTGGCGTCGTTCACCATATAGGGGTCAAATTCACATTTTCTATTCATAAGTTCATCAACTTATTTCAATAGTCACTCTATGTCTGAGCTGAGTGAACGCAATGGAACATGATCCGCTTTGCGTTCCATCTTCAAGGATAAAACTGCTTTGACCAAATCTCCTTCTTTTTTTCTATAATGTCACTTTTCTGAGTAGCTCATTGCCAAAAATTGGAAACTTCTACTCCTTCCATATATGACATCTTGTATTGGAGTATTTTACTCAATTACTCCCTATAGTGAGCACTAAATGTTAAAATCTGGGACTTTTAGCTTCAACTGTTAAGAAATGGCTCGACTTATAGTTTCCAGAAGTTAACTGCACAGGTTCAGTACGTGCACAATTCACGTTGCTTGATAGTATTTGATATGTGAGCAATAGTATGACAACTATTATCTGTAGTTGAATAGATAAACCCAATATGACCAATGCTAGACTTGTAGTAATCCACGAAATACTGATTATTTAACTATAGGGACTTCTTCCCTGTTCCAGCTGAACTTAATCCACTCTCAGATTCAGAGGTTCCCAGCCTTTCTTCTTGTCATGCTGAGTCTTAGGAGATTCACATCTAAGGTCTGCTTCTCTCTAAGGATATCCGATCCTTACTCTTTATACATACAAAATAGTCCACAGTTATTGTTTACCACAACAATAATAAACTGAAGATGAATAGAACTTATTTCCCAATAGGAAGATTTTTTAATTTTATTTGTGGAAGGCCAACCATGGGGCAAACACTTCTGATTAACTCCAACTACAAAACACCACTAAACAAATAAGGGCACCTCAGAGGAGCCAAGGCTACCTCCTGTTGCCAGCGGGACTGCCAATGGAAGGAAGAGGGGAGTGACAGGGGAGGCCTTTGATGAAACTGCACATGAATGAAGGAAAGGGTCTGATGAGATGAACCAGATGGGGAACCAGGATGACACCAATCAGCGTTGGCGGGATAGCAGGTGGCAAACACCTAAGCTTGAAAGTGATCCTTGAGGTGGGATTTGAAGCGGTGCACAGCTTATGGAGGGTTGGGGTATTTCCAGATAGTGCATCAAGGGCAATGGTGGATCGTCCATAGCGCTATTGCAACAATTGAGGTGCGGTGAGAAGGGTGGATATGGAGGTCATGGAAAAGGCGAAGATGTTTTGGATAGGCTGAAATTCTACTAACTGTCCTTTCAAAAGAGGCGCAGAAATCCCGCCAAATCGCCTGTGATGACGGGCAATCTTCCATTTGATGGACTAATGACCCATATTGACCGCATACAACGCATGAATATTAAGATGCATTAAGCCAAACAGTTGTGCGGTACACCTTTTTCAGGCATCTCCACACATGGGCGTGAATCTTGGATTGTAAAAGAGGATGGTGTGCGTACCGTCAAATGTCCTTCTGGGTCTCCAAAGAGTATGAGATGTCGAGATTGTCAAGGTAGTCCACACAGGCAATGAGGTGGGGACGTTGGGGAACAAGGTTGTTTAAAACAACTTGCCCACGGACTTCTTGTTTGAAACATGGAGTAGGGCGACTTTAGGCGGTGTGTCCACTGATGCTGATTCTCCACTCAGCGCTCTGCATGGAGATTAGAATGCATTTGAAGTGAGTTGGCGTCCCATGAAGGCCTGCGGCAGAGGGATGAGATGCAAGATAGTTTATAAAGAATGAGTTGGGTAGGATTGTGGAGGCCAAGGACGTGGGAAAATTTGGAGCAGGTCGTGCGTGACCAGTGATGGTCTAGGGGTGTGAGGTTGGTGACCGTAGTGATCCATGTGCCAAAGATTTTGGTGGCATGGGCCTCAAAGTTGAGCAGGCCCATACCACTATGGCGGGGGCCAAACATGATATCCAAGCGCACAGGGTAGGGCGGCCTAACCAAAGCCACCCTTATAGTAGGGCGTACAAAGAGTTGAAGAAAGAGGGGTAAAGGCGATAGCGTGGGGCACAAACCAGATTTTGGACAGAAGCATAGAGTTGACAAACACAACACAGCCTGGGAGGGTAGTCTGGTGGGCTCTTAAGTAAGCAATGCGCTTTGTGACATCGTCAATGATGTGGTGCTCCATTACTGATTAGATTTACCCTCCCGCCTCCAACCACACTCCCAAATGGCATACCGACCAGCAGTGGGTCTTGGCATGAAAGGGAGCACAAGCGGTGTGGTTTGGGGTGGTCGGGGCAAGAGAACCTCTGAGCTATCTTCTGAAGCAGGTAGGTAAAGGGGTACTGGTGACCAGGGGTCTGGTACCAGCCAAGGAGAATGATTTCAAATCTGGAGGATTTAAGTGTGGCATTAATGACCCTGGAGTAATCCTGGATAGTTGTCTTCAGCGTGTGTGCGTCTTGGTCGTTAGACACCCCAACCAAACAATCGTCAGGAAATGCCAGCATCTTAAATGGTGCTTGGCCTTGCACATGTACACCAGCAAGGCGAGCATTCACGTTGCGTAAAAGTGGGTTGAGGCTGAAGTTGTACAAGAGTGGGCTTAAAGGGTCCCCTTGGAGGATACTCCTTTGAGGGTGAACCACATCAGTGAGGAAACCAGGGCCACGCACAGCCATTGTGGCGAATTCCATAAGCAACATCACCCAATTAATGAATCGTTGGGGGAGGTGGAACTTGTGGAGGCAGACTTTGAGGTAATCTAAGCTGACCCTATCATAAGCTTTCTGCTAATCAAAGAAAACAAGTGCTCCAGTAGCTGCGGATTGTCAGATGTTAGCTACAATGTTTATTTTGTCCCATATAGACCACTTGGGGATGAAACCAAATTTCTTAGAGGAGATTACATCAGAGGCAACTTCCCCTGGGCGGTTGGCCATAATTTAGCAAATAATTTAGTATATTTACAAGTGAGTGGTATGTGGCGCCAGTTTGCCAAATCCAGCTTATCCCCTTTATTATACAGCGTTATTATGTATGCCTCCCGGCCCCCAGGAAGGAGGCGCATTTATAACAAACAATTGTTCATTGAGGCAAGCAACTAAGAGAAGAAATAATTATAATATCTCTTATAAAATTTATACGGAATCCTATCTGGACCTGGTCACTTCCTTTGCGGTGCACCGCAAATGGCATAACTTAGTTGTCCCAAGTCATTAAATTTATAAACATAAGAAACTTTTCTTTCTCGTTGCAAACACTTTTGCAACCTATTCAATTCAAGACTATATCTAGTTTGATATTCTCACAGAGGAGATTAGTCTGCGCCCATGTCTGGGAGCAGTTGGGCAAGCAAGGCAAGAGGAGCAGGCGGAAGGCCCGCGGCCTCTAACGTTCAAAAACGCCCCGGAGAATCTGGCAGAATAGACAAAAATCTCAAAAAACCGGCGGTCACAATTTCCCCGGAGATACTCGTGTGGCAAGCACGATGCAACCAGTATATCAACACGCCACACTCCCAGCCACTTTTGTCAGTGGAATTCGGAGTCCGTGTGTATCTGGACATCCAAAAAACAGCCTTATGGGAAAAATTTCGTGAAGATGTACACAAATTTTCTCAACCGCGGTGTACGTTGCACCTCACTCCATGTCACGCGGTTGGCTGGACCTAGGTTTTGAAAGCAAAATAGCAGCAGATGAGGGTGCAGCATTGTGCATAGTGGTCAACCTCCCCAAAGGGCAATGGGTCATCGAAACCAAATGCACCAGATGGACAAAATCAAACCAAATTTTCCTCACGTTTAACTTTTTGCCTACTATGGTAAAACGTGACATTTTGGAGCAACACCTGAAAGATGGTCTCGCCGTATATGGCGAAATACAATATTTCAAAATGCAACGTTTCACACTGATGCCACACCTGTGCACCGGCAAAGCCATCACAGTTCTGACCCCAACTGAGGAGATCGTGAAGGACCTAACCCAGATCCTGCACTCCACCTTTATTGACATCGCAGGGCATACCACCCACCCATTCTGGGTAACCGTGGACAGCGCGCCCCCCATTTGCACCCACTGTGACACATTTGGCCATAAGGCACATGCATGCCCCATCAAGGAGGGCGTCAAATTCCAAGAGCACCCCTCGGTGGCCATGGCCAGTGGAGAGGCGCACTATGAACCAACTGCAAGCACCAAGGAGGCTTTCCCATGGGGAGCACAAGGCTGCTACCTATTGGTAAAGCCCATCTCCCCGCAGGAGTGGAAGAAGGCCAAGCAGGCCCATAGGGCCACAGCCAAGGAAGCGGCCAAGGCCACCACCACCATCCCACACTCACAACGCCAGGAGGACATGGAGACCTTTGCAGTGGAAGTGACTCAGGAATCCATCACCCAATCAGATTGGGAGGCCCATGCCAAGCGGGCCACTCAATCTGAGGATCCAATGGGAGATTCAATCTCAAACAATCGCTGCACCCAAGCTCCAGTCGAAACTGACTTGGGACCAATCCCAACTGAAAAAAATTTTTTGCCCCGCTTGACGGTGTACTGAACTTATCCGCACTGCAAAAAATTTGTCCAACGTCAGGAAAACAAAAAGTGAAGGCCAAAGCCAACGTGACTCTTTCTGCAAAAATTAACAAAAACCCCGATAGTGTTGCTGCTAACACCCACACTGATGTGAAAGCCTGTGGGGACCTAGAAGAGGCTGGTGGGCCCGGGGCCACCCCCTCACACCTAAGGTGCGATGGAAGAAACCTTCACTCTAGGGACGCTGAATATCGCCGGACTCAAGGCCTCCCCATCCTGGGCTAGGAAACTGAGTTTTTTACAACACAATTTACCCGTAGATATCCTGGCCATCCAGGAGTCCCACTGTCCATGAGGTTCTGAGGAAGCTTGGAAAACAATGCTCCTCCCATCCCTATCCTTTTGGTCGAAGCACTGTGGGGTGCTAATTCAGAAAAATAATTTTTTCAAATTTACATCCTCAGAAACATTCCTAAATGGCCGAGTGCTCAACATTACCTTCTCGTGGGCTGACGTTGTGCATGCAATTGTCAACATCTACGCCCCAAACGGTGCACACAAGCATCAGGAATTTTTCTCGTCAGTCAAATCCCTCCTGCCACCCCCTGATTCTTTCCTAGTTGGTGACATGAACTGTTGGCTAACCTCACCAACGGACCGGTGGCCACCCTCACCCCACGCCCCACAGGGCCACGTAGAACTACGCGTTCTAAAAGCCACCCTTGGGTTAATGGATGCACTGCCGTGACATGCCCCACTGCTTGAAAACATGACGCGTCCCCACATCCACAATGGCCAATTAAGGTCCATGACCCACATCGACCTTATTCTAACACCAGCGAAATTCCAACCCCACATCTCCCACTCCAAAACAACAAAAATGGAATCCTCCAACCACCGACTGGTCTCAATAACATACCACTTACCTGTCACAGTTGCAAAGGCCCCACATTGGTGCAAAATCCGCCCAACCCTGAGCTCGCGTCGCCAGGATTTTCCATGTGGGTGGAAGAGGCAACTTTGGCAAAATCGTTTGTTGCACTGTTTTGCGCGGACCCCATTTCCACATGGGCAACTTTCAAAGAGGACACCATCTGCCACTATCGCCATATCTCCTCCAGACACTCATGAGCCACATCGGCGGTCATCTCGCACGCTCTGGCAGAATTGGCCCACTTGGAGTCCAACATTCCAGCCACAGGATACAGCCCTGCATAGGGCCGGAAGTGGGCAGAGGCAGCCACCCACCTCAACGCACTTGAAAGGCAACACAAACATCAGGTTTGTGTCCAATACAGGGCCACATGCATCACTAAAGGTGACAAGTGCACCGCATACTTCTTTAAAAAAATTTTGCATCATGCCAGAGCGTGGCCTGCACACAGGTGTGAAGATCAGATAATTCCATTGCAGACACACCAGCTGAAGTGGCAATCGAAATGCAAAAATATTACTCCGAGTTATACCAAGCTGAACCAATTCAGCTGGCCGAAATGGCAGAATTTCTCAACTGAGCTCATATCTGCACCATTTTCCAATACCCGGAAATAATAAATTTAATTACTCCAAATGAATTATGGACAGCCATTCGCGGTGCACCAAACCAAAAATGCCCAGGCCCAGATGGCATTCCATATGAGTTCTACAAAAAATATTTCAAATATATATCCCCATTGCTGCTAGCCTCACTTAACCAAAGCCTGTTGGAAACGCGCCTCCTACCAGGAGGACATGAGGCCTTTACTGTCACACTCTTCAAGAAAGGGGATAAGCTTGACTTAGCCAACTGGCACCCCATTTCTCTAACAAACACAGACACCAAAATTTCAACAAAAATCATGGCTAACCGTTTAGGGACTGTAGCATCTGCCACCATCTCCCCAGAACAATTCAGTTTCATCCCCAGAAGGTCGATTTGGGATAACGTGCACTCTGTGGCTAATGTATGTCAGTCCACAGCCTCTGGGCACTTGTATTCTTGGACCAACAAAAGGCCTATGATAGAGTAAACTGGGAATACCTTAGGGCCTGCCTCCATCAATTCCGCCTACCCCCCGCTTCATAAACTGGGTGATGCTGCTCACGGAATCAGCGACAATGGCAGTGCATGGCCCAGGCTTCCTAACGGAAGTAGTCCACCCTCAAAGGGGCCTGCGACAAGGGGACCCCCTCAGCCCACTCTTATACAACTTCAGCCTTGACCCACTACTGCAAAATGTGAATGCCCAACTCACTGGGGTCCATGTGCCAGGCCAAACCCCAGTCAAGATGATGGCATTTTCAGATGATTGCGTTGTGGGGGTGTCTAGTAACAAAGATGCACGCGCGCCTGAAGCCCTCATCCAGTAATATTCCCGGGTAAGCAACGCGGCACTAAACGCCTCCAAAACTGAAATCATCCTCCTTGGTCGGTTTCAGAACTGCTGGGTCCCAGCAATTAGTTCCCAACCTGGCCCATCTGCTCGCCCACGTCCACGCCTTACTAACTCAACACACACCGCTCCACTGGTGCTCCCCTTCGTGCCACATCCTACCATAGGACCAGTGCGCCATCTGGGCGTGTAGATGGAGGCAGGCGGATATGCGTCAGCAGTAATGGAGTGCCGTATACTGGACAACGTGATGAAGCGAATCGCCTCTCTCAGAGCCCACCCTACTACCCTCACTGGCAGGGTTGTTCTTGCCAACTCTATGCTCCTATCCAAAGTCTGGTTCGGAGCCCACACCATCCCCTTCTCCCCAAGCTTCTTCAAATCCCTGTATGCTTTGCTGCAAGGATGGCTTTGGTCAGGCCGCCCTCCACCAGTACGGCTAGAGGTCATGTTTGGCCCTCATCATCAAGGTGGCATGGGCCTGCTTGACTTCAAAGCCCATGCTGCCAAGATCCTGGGCACCTGGATCGCGGCCGTCACCGCTCCTACACTCCCATCCCAACACTGGTCCTGCGCGGCCCGCTCCAACTTCTCCCAAGCCTTGGGCCTCAACAATCCATCAAACCCCCACTCCCTGATGAAATACCTCGCATCACACACATCAGCCACAGGTCCTCACGGGACTAAAACCCACTACAAACGAATCCTACTCTCCATGCGAAGCGCAGAGTGGAGAATTTGTATTAGTGGACATACAACCCGAAGAGGCCGCCCCTCTCCTCAGTTCACACAAGAGGTACAGGGGCTACCCATCCATGATGGAGTGATCCCCATTCGACCCCAAGTCCTATCCAGGGTGGACTACCTGGACATGATGGACATCCCTTATTCCACTGAGACCCAAAAGACTATCTGGAAATACGCACACCATCCTCTGTTGCAGCCTCAAGTCCGCTCCCATGTGTGGCGCTGCCTGAGGCGGGTGTATCATACAGCTGAGCGCTCTAACGCTTTACACTCATCCTGTGTCATGTGTGGCCAGTATGGAACGCTGTTCCACCGCCTGGAGAAGTGCCCCACCTCTAAAGTGATATGGCGCGAAGTCCAACGTCTGCTGGGCCAGGATCAAACGCATCCCTTCAGTCTGTCAAGAGATATGTTTGCTTCATCAATGGCCTCCCCCTTCCACCCTCCCTCCGTGCTCTGGTGGTTGCAATCGCCATGTGGACTATCCACACGATAGTCTTGGATGCCATCGCTGGCTCCATCCCCACCCTCCCAGAAGCTGTCCGCAGATTCCAGTCTCATTTTGGTGGACCACTTTCAAGCGTGGATGTTTGGATATCTCCCACCGCGTCACCGACAGCTGGTCTCCTCCTGGTTCCCAGTCTGGTTCATCAAATCAGACCCCTTCCTCCACACGTGCTCAATAGTGGCTACGGCCCCTTCACACGTTCCCTCCCCCTCCCCATAAGTGGCGTTCCCGCTGGCAACAAGAGATAGCATCGCTTCTCTGGGGTGCCTCCCCTGGTACTAAGTTTATATTTCCTGAGTCATATTTGGAAGTGTCCATCCCATGGTCGGCCTTCCCCGCAATAAATTTAAATTTAAATTTATAAACATAAGCTATTGAAATTGTTGTGTATATGTGCACCTTTGATAAACTCATCAATTTTGGCTGGTTCAACTGGATCAGATTATACAATTTGGAGTAATAGTTTTGAACTTTGACTGCCACTTTGGCTGAAGTTTCTGCAATTTAGTGGTCTGGCCGCCTCACCTCTGTGCAGGCCAAGCTTTGTCATGGTGTGAAGAAATTTCGGAAAAAAGGTGGAGCACGTGTCACCTGCCATAATATTTTTTGCCTTAAACTGAACAAAAATGCAATGTTTAGGTTGTCTTACCAGTGCATTGAGACGAGCAGACACTTCTGCCAACTTATGATACCAAGCCAAGCTGTAGCCTGCAGCATGGACATTAGACTCCTGGTGGTCCACTTATGCAAGTTTGCACATTATGACTGCCAAGGCAGCCCATGAGAAATGTGATGAGAGGTGGTGTGCCTGACGGATGGTGTTCGCTTTGAAGGTTGACCATGTAGAAAGTGGGTCCACAGAGGATGGTATGGTGAACTCCGGTGCCAAAGTTTCAGTACCCACCCATGAGGAAAACCTGGTCGACGTGATCTTGACTGGATGAAGTTTGCACCACTTTGACGCCTGTACCTCAGGGTTTGACAAAGTCAAGGAAATTGACACCATCCTGTGGTCAGAGAAATCAATTTTTGTCATCATAAAGTGTGAAATCTAGGACTGAAAGTTCAATGAGCAAGAATAATTTCAATGCGGGACATAGACCTCAGCTGACCGTTATGCACATGGGTATGGGACATGTGGGTAGCAGCGGTGCATGTTTGAGGAGGGTATCAAAAAGCCCCAAGGTGGCTTTTAGGACGTATAGTTCAATGTGCCCTTGCGGGGGGTAAGCGTTGTAGGCCAGTGGTTGGTGGCCAGGTTGGCCCAGCAGTTAGGGTCCCCACCATAAACGGATTGGGTGGAGGTGAGAGGGAAGTTAAGGCTGATTTTGATTCCTGGTATTTCCGCACACAGGATGGAGCATGAATATTAACAATCACATTTACTCCATTGTCCATGAAAAGGACATGACCAGCACATGACCATCGAGATAAAAAAATTTGGATATAAATTAAAAACTATGGGTCACATGTACAAGCACCCCACAGTGTGGCGACCAAAAGGAAAGGGAAGGGAAGAGCATGTTTGCCTATGTTCCTTGGCACCATGTGGATATTGGGATTCCTAAATTGCCAGGATGTCCACAGGTAAATTCTTTTTTAAAAACTAAGTTTCCTAGCCCAGGATGGCAAGGCCTTGAGTACAGAAATTTTCAACGTCCCTATTCTGAAGGATCCCCCCATCGCACTTTAATTGTAATGGGAAAGGCCCCCTTGCCCTTCTTTGCCAATTTCTAAGCAGCAGTTTTGGACTGTGTATTGTGTACTTTGTAAGAGTCCCTGAGGTCATCCTTCACTGTGGATTTAATTTTGATTTTGGGCTTTGTTGATTTGGGTCAACCTTCCACATTGTTGTGTGCCCGTGATGCACCATCAGAGGCCAACAAAAACTCAGTTGGGAATGAATTGGAAGAGTTGGTTTCAATCAGTGCTTGGTAAAATTTGCTTGGGTAAATCCGACTCATCCATCTAGTCCACAAGTTGGTGGTCCCAATCTGATTTTTTAGCAGATTCTTGAGCTGCTTCAGCTGTAAATGACTTGATGTCATCCTGGATCTGGGCAGGCAGGATCACAGAAGTGACTGTAGCTGATTCCTTAGACGCTGCTCTACAGGCCTTCTTGTCCTTCTTTGCACTCTTGTGGGGACACAGGTTTTACCTGAATGTAACACCCCTGAGCACCCCATGGGAATGCGGCGTTGGTGTCAATGGCTGGTTTATAATAGTAATCAGCGCTTCCCATTGCATCAGGGAGGATTTCATTCTGTGTGATTCCCTCTTTGGAAGGGTAGGTATGCGCCTTATGGCCAAAAGCATGACAAAAGATGTAGATAGGGGGTGCGTTATTCACTGTAATGCGGAATGGGCGGGATTCTTGCCCATCAATATTGAGCACTGTGGTATGTGAAATTTGGGTCAAATCTTCCATGATGACCACTAAAGGGGTGATAACTGCAATAGCTTTGCCTGTGCTAAGCTCTGTCATAAGCATGAAGTGCTGCATTTCAAGAGAGTGTAATTCTCCATAACTTTTTAATCCATCTTAGAGGCAACGTTTTGGTACTGTACATTTCACCATAGTGAGGAGGAAGTTGAAAGTAACAAAAATTTGGTTAGATTTGGTTCATCAAGTGCACTTCATTTTGACCACCTGTTGATTATCTGTGAGATCTACCACCATATGCACCTGTGCAGCTTCATCTGCTGCTTGCGCGGTTTCAAGCCCTAGATCTATCCATCCCCAGGTCATCAAATGAGGTGCTATGTACAAGACGGCTGGGAAGTGATTGTGTACATCACCGCAGAACTTTTCCCACAGTGCTGTCAAACTAATATCAAAAAACTTGAAGGCTGTGCTCCACTGATGAAAAAGGCTGGGAATATGGAGTTTTGATTAATTGGTTGCTTTTTGTTTTCCATGATAAAAATTCCAGTGATATACTCACCGCCACTTTCTTAGCTTTGTCCTGGCCACCGGTGTTTCCAGGGCGCTTCCTAATTTTAAACAGTGTGAAGAAAGATCATGTGTCCTTTACAACGCTAGCCCAACCTCTACCTAACATTGGGTGCACACTAATCTTCTTGAAGAGATTATTAAACTTACTTAGTCTTAAATCAAATCAGTTGCAATTATTTATTGCAACAAGAAAGAAAAGTCTTCCCAATAGGAAGAGTCTTTTATTATTTATAATGCTAGTTAATTTATAGAGGGAATTTGGTGCTCAACTCCTTGGTTGGCGCCTCAGCCATGAAACGTCAGCCATTGCCATTAAACTTATCTATGACATCTCTACTGGTGATGGTTTTCTCCATTGGGTTAGAGATTCCTTAATTGGACATCCTCGAGAACTGAAATGGAAAAAGCCAGAAAACGTTCTCTAACTTTCCCACTCAATCATAATGAGCTAGCCACATTTGGCTAGTGACCTGATTGGGTAATGGGACTCTTTACCCAATATGGCAGGTCACAAACCAACTGATTGTTTCTCTAGATTCAGGTGGCATCACTCACCTAACAACCGCTAATTAAATTCCCAATTGGCCTGTGATGAAACTTGACCAATTCCAATTGGTACACCTGATAGTTAATCAACTATCAACTATCAGATTCCCAATTTCGTTGACAAATCTGCTTGACGAGACTTTAAGCATACACCCAGATCAATCTTTGACATATCTGAACCTGGCGAATTACTAAAAAAATCCCCAGACATTATTTACCAGAAATCAAGGTCAACTGATATTCGTTTCATTTGCTAGTGGGACTTATACCCTAGCGACCCAGCAGATAACCTAGGAAGTATAAAAAGTGGGCAAAAATCCCAAACAATTTCCTTCTTGGTAATGGTTTAATGGAAGGGGTAAATAAGTGGACATTTCTACTAAAAACGTCCATTAGTTACACAGTTTTGTGATTAAATGGTTCATTGCATAATGTTTTATATAAAACATTCAGAACTTACCTAGAAGCAATAAAAAATTCATATAGTCTGTATAAATGGTTCAGTAAATCTGGATGGTCTTCAATTAATTTGCTTTCAACTAGTAATTTTAGGTTAGAAAACGCGCTTGAGGAATTTTCATTTTACATTTGGTTAACCTTTATAAAAAAATAATAATTTAAGGTCTCTCTAATTGGTTTTAATTAATTTAAGGTAAGATCAATAAAGATGATTCTCATCTTGGAATTCTTACTATGCCAACACCAAATAATAGTTGATTTCAATTTAACATATTTTTAAGTTTATTTTTATTAAATATCGCGTTAGCTTTGAGTGTTGCTCTTGAAAAACCACCCAACTTTACGAGGCTTTGTTCCCATTTCTGCTACAAAACCAATAAATCTAGGGTAACTGAAAGTCTGAAAAGTCTGGACCAAATCCAAACCTTGGCTTGTTGTTTGAACCAGATGCCAGATTACTGATAAATCCAGAGAGATACAATCTACTGACCCTGATGAATCTACAGGTGTCTGAGGCTAAATCAGCTCTAGGCCTTAACCAGAGGTCCAGTGGTGAGGATGAGGCGCGTTGTTCAGTAAATTTCAGTAGTGGTAGTGGGTTTTGACTGGTTCACCACCATACCCACCCAATTGGGCTGAACCAACATGTATAACCACTTTTTGGTATTAGGTCATATACATGTTTACCCTTATTTGGATGGAGGAAACCTTCCAATTTAGGGCTGTGTCAATGTCAGATGGGAACTTAAGATTCCTTTTGCAAATTTAACGTCCTCATCCTTAGAATCAGAAGAAGTTGTTAATTTAAAATATTCAAAGTGCTGGTTGTGAAGTCAATCTTTGCCATAAATTAAAAGAGAAACTGTGTCATAATTAGAAAGTCAGTGGCCGTTATCCAAACCCATTGCCATCACCATTAGGACCATACATCCAGAGCATAAAGGTAGCGCTGAGCAGGATCCTAAAGCGCGGTTAACATCTGGTCTGCAGTTAGTACTTCATGTTGTAGTTGATATCAAGCATGAACTACAGCCTCTTTATTATCTCAAAGGGCTACTTTGATTGAAGCTCCAATGTCCAGTACAGCTAAGACGAGCACTTTCTCTATCACCGCTTCCACTTCTTTAACACTCTTGCTGAGAACTTTCTGTGGTCAGAACATCATCGGCAGATTCTTAAAACTGTCACAGATCGTTAGAGCTCTTTGTAGTCTTAACCGTATCATTGATATCCAGTACTAATCTCATGAAGGTAGCCATCACCAGATGCTCTCCTTTTTCAACTGAGTTAATGATCTGGGTTGGTTGGTTCATTAAAGCCAGATAGGTTTCGCTTAGGATTTTCATTAATGACATTGACCTTAACCTAGCAGGAACAGCCACAGCTAGGTGCCCCTAACATGAGATACCTTATATTGTCTAAACCCTCATCTTCATGATTGTCTTCGACCTTAGTATGTATATCCACCCAGGTTTCAGTGTTGGTGGTATTCCCTTTAAGGGTTGGCTTTCTTTTCAATGACAATTAGTGGACAAGATCGATAGAAAATCAGGCTAATGGCACATATTGCAGTTAAGTTCTCAATGGGGCAGACTCTCTGGCGGTTTAGGATACATATCCTTTGGTTTGTATCTCTTGTTGTTAACAACGTAGACTACCTTGTTTATATATTGGGGGATATTCCCATTGCCTTTTAATCTATTTTATGACCTTGTATATTGAGTAATGCTTCTTTATGTGCCTTTAGGGACATTGCACTATTGACTATGTGAGTCATAAGAATCTTTAAGGCGGTATGAATTTCCAATGAACTCAGCAATACCATTTTGAAATAAGTATATTATAAGACCGAATGTCCACAACTGTTGAGCTTTGAGTTAGTAGCATGAGGCGTAGTTTGCTACTGAATCATTCTATCCCATTTATGTAAGTAGAACTCTTGCTTCCTTTTTTGGCATCTTGTTTACTACTAAACTCTAAGAGAAGGATGCTATTTACTTTTGTCCAAGTTGGTCTAGATCAAAGGCTTTCAATAAGGATCTCTTGAGCCTTGCAAATCATACACTCTTGCACTTGGTAAAACTTATGGTGGTTGCTATCGCCATCCATGCTGTTCTTATAAACTGAAGAAACCAGTAATTGTTCCTTCTCTATGTGTGTATACAGTCTTAAAGTAAGGTTTGAAGTTTGCCTCTTTCAATAAGGTCAGAATGCATCATGAGCGGTTGCATGCCAGTCTTTTGTGTGGTCAATACTGGTGTCTCTATCTAAGGAACTTGTTGATTTGATTTAGGTTCTAGTTTAGTACTCAGTTGAGCCTTCAACTGTCTATACTGTTGTATATATTGAACAGCATGTTATCATGCTTTTCTAAGCGCTCCATAATTGTTCAGAGTGCAGATGTTTCTCCATTCACTTTTCAAGGAATAAGATTTAATCCTTTAGATTCTTAATGGCATCTTTAAGCTTCACTAATGATTAATGTATTTTTAACAAATTTAACTGAAGCAATTAGTGCTCTTCTAGTGATCTCTTTGATGCGTTCAAGCTGGCTTTATAAATCATGTATTTTTGATCAAGTATATGGAGTCTCATGTGGATAGTATCCTCCTCCCTCGCCATGAGTTCAAAGAAATCCTTTCAGTTATACACTTTTATATCCTCTTCATTATCAAACAGCTCATGAGGAATCTCATGATCTTCACTGTGATCAGATGATGCCATCCCTATAATGAGCGCCACAGTCAGCTCGCTACCCCAGTTTGCTTAACATGTGAGGCTGTCTTGCTGCTCAGGGGGTCTACTCCTTGCAGATTAGGCACTAGGCAACCATTGGGACGGTCATAATCATCCTATTAAACACTATACTGATGTTGCCTATAGTAGCATCAATATCTTGGATAAACTGCTTGAGCCCTTGGTGAAACTATTGTTGATACTATCAGACATGTTCATTTCATGTTGGCCCCTGAGATGCAACAGAATCTAATCCAACCTCTCCCTTGGCAGCTTGGCTCCAAGGTATCAACGTAAATGAGTGTTTTATTTAAACAGAGCTGATTTTTAGAGTAGTTACTGTATTCTGCTCAATTGCTAATTACAGACTGGTTACTGGAAATTAGATCACTTGAACCACTATAAATGAAACAAAAACGATAAACTGAGATTATATGAAAAGTTTTTTATTAAATTAAAAAGTGAAGTATCATATAAATTTTGTGAAAAATAGAGATATAAAATTTAATTATATTTGCAAATAAATTGGTAATTAGAGTAGAAATATTGGGGTTTTCAGGTTTCCTTAGTGAGGCGACGTCTGATTGCCACTTTAGCTGCTTTGTCCATTTGTTTTAATTCTTGTATCAATGAGCTCATTATTGCATTAATTACCCCTTAAACCTGGATGTCCAAAAGTCCTTTCTTTAGTCCAAGCTTATGGGTCATTAGGCTGTAGATTCTCTTCAGTTATTTATTTGTTACCCAATTTATTAATATGCTTATCAACTTTTAGTTCAAGTTATGACATGCGTTTAGTGCGCCTCACATAATGTTTTTGAATACTCTCAAAATTGGCTGATTGCTATTTTGATAATATTTGATGTGAGGTTAATTGTTTCAGTTAGGGTATTTGGTTAGGTCATCACATAATCAAAAGAGATTTGCAAATTATACCCCCAAAAAATATAAAAAATGGTCAGTTTTTATAGTCTTCTTTGGTGACGTCGTACTTTTCATAAAATAAATAGATGTAGTGGCAGATATTAAATTAATTCGCATGATGTCATCCTGAGTGCGTGGCAAATTTCTTAGGGTAACTGAATATATAAAAAAGGGTCACCTAATTACACCTTCAGTGGGTAAGGTTTTCACATTCCAAAATATTAAGACTGTAATATGTTCATTTTGGCATTTGAGGAATGATTTTAGGTGCCCTTGTAGCCTCATATGCATTAAATGGTATTAACAGAAGAACTGGTGTTGATGATAGCCAAGACTCTTACTTTATGCACTACTTATTATACCTAAGTAACATAAAAGCCAAAGTGAAGGATGTTATAAATAGCGTTGGACATTTTTTAGACTTGTCATGAAATCCAAAGGTTTACTTAGAGTAGAATAATATGGATGACATACTTTATTTCTGCAAAAGTATTGGGGATGCCAATCCCTTTTGGAGCAAACAAACAAAACATTAAGGAGGAGAACGGTTCTATGTAAATTTGAGGCTTTTGTTCATCAGCCTAGGGAGCTGACGCCTCTTTTTCTTCCTCATCTGACTTCTTATATTATTGACTTTCCATATTATTGTAAAACTCACAAAAGGGACAGGGATCATATTTGGGCTGAGATTTAGAATTTATGCAATAAGCATAAATATGGGATTGCAATCCTTTTTGGGTGAGGCGTAAAATGCTTCAGGTTCATGAAATTCCATAATAGCAGCCATAATATCAAATATTGTTTTGAAGTGCTTCTTAATTGCTTGTAGGTATAGTAAAAGTGTGTGGTTGGAGGAGAAATTGGATGCTTCAACTATTGCGTCATCCAGGGTGACAAAGTCACTAAAGGCTAAGGCCTGGGCCTCATAGTAAAAGCAGTTATAAAAGTCAACATAAGATTCTCCTTTCTTCTGGCAGAGGTACATTAAGCTTGCTTCCATTTAGACAGATCCAAGTTGCTTACAAACTTTTTAAGGAAGTTTTTTTCCTCTTAAGAGGTTCATTTTTGAAGTAGGGCATCAGAATCTTGTGAGTGCTAAATTTGTGAAAGATTTGTATGTGTCTCATTCTATATCTATCTGGTTTTAATTTCATAGAGTTCTCATATACAAAAAAAGGTTTGAAAACTCTCTGTGCTAAGAAACATATTCTCTCCAAAGGTTGACTTAAAATAATTACTGGTTCATATAGAACATGTATGAAAGAGGTTAAAGGTTTCCCAATCTTTAAAGATTTTGTCTAAAAGAATTATTCATATGGGATTAGTTATTTTATTGCCAGAGAAAATTGATATCATCTTAAAATATATAACATTTTTTTCCACAAGGGAAGTGACAGCTTTAGAACTGAGAGCATGAAGTATATCTTGTTTCTTAATGGCCTAGTCAGCGAATTTCTGAGATGTCACTTGTTGCTGAGCTCAAAGTCCTGAATTTTAGAGGTGATTTGATCAATTTTGACATCCAGAGTAGCTTGGTGCTCTTGTTATTGAGAATCATATAAAAACATGTTTGCTGTATGGTAGCTACTTTATCTGAGAGGGCAGTAATGTTAGATTGGCGTTGGGTTAGTTTCCTTCAACGTCCATCCATCTAATATGTGCCATCCCCTAAATTGGCATTCCATGGTTAATATACAGGTTTCATGGTCTTTGTCTTGGATTGACAAAATTACTAGAAAGATCTCCAGGGGCCCTGGAGGACCCTTACTACCTTGGGGCTCTCTGGACCTTGGTGTCCTTCGCAAACAGTAAGTTATGAGGCAGACTGGTAATCAGTTTTATCATTGAGTTGGTAAACCTAATCAGGCAAGTTGTAAATTAAGGTCTCTGATTATTGTTGTTAATTTATTTCGCTGAGTTACTAGGTTTTCCAAGGATTGTTAAGATTGTTCTTGAAGGTTGCCAAGGTATCAGTAAGTTGTTGGTTAATTTCATCGTATAAAAACCCATTAAATTATTGTCAATCTGAATGAGTTGGCTTTAGAGCTCACTAATTTCTCTATTGCCATATTAGCCTCACAATTCCCCCAAATAAAGCTGTATGTAGTCTCATACACCTCAAGAAGTTGAAAATGAGGCTTCTGTGTTAGTCTAAAACATTTTTTAATTTCTATGTGGTGTAACTTAAGAGCCGCGTCTGGTGCTGGAGAGCAGTATATACAATTAAAAAGAGATAGGACTTAGTTTAGGCAACCCCCATTTCAATGCTTGGTAGAGTGACTGTTGTGTATAGGTGCATTAGTTCAAATGTTTCTGAGTGAACTTTCCCAATTAATTTAACATCCAGGTGTAGGTTTCCATAAATTAAAGCCTCCACAGTTTTGGCTACTTTGTCTGGTTGGATTGATAGATCATATCATTAGGGGTCAAAAGGTAAAGGTCATTGGCGTGGTACATTGTAAATCTCTCATGTTTTAGATAGAGATATTGCTGGTTAAATGGACACATCTAGTCACACTCATGTTTTCCTCCCTTTGGGGCTTATTGTCTCTGGTATAATGATTCATTTTCAGGGAAATACTTCTTTACCCGGTAATCATTTGAAAGTCACATCTCAGAAAGCACCAGTTTTAACTTTTTGGAATTTATTGGCCATATCCTTCAAAGAAGAAAGATATATAGTCAAATTAGCTTCATAGATCGCCCTAGTAAAAAAAATTTCAAAATTGGAAAATTCACTTTGGCAATAATAAGACTATATAAATAGGGTAAAAGATATTTCATCTGTATAAACAATTCAACATTTATATGCTGAGTATGGGCATGCTTTTGATGAGAGTATTGATCCTTGTGATCAGCAACATTTTCCTTAATCCTTGAGGGAACATAAAGCTTGGTTTGTGACTGGATGCAATCCTTTGTACTCATTGAAATAGTTCCTGATTTGACTATATCCTTTGTATCTTTATAGACAATGGAGGGATCAAAGGACTCGTTATGTAGTAGTTTCCGTCAATCTTCAACAACCTCATCCAATTTTTGATTCATGCCCAGACTGACTCAAACTTGATCTTAAAAAAATAATAATTTATCTTTGCTATTGAGAGGTCTAACATTGTGAAAACTAAATTGAGGTTATAACAAGCTCCAAAAAAGGTAAGTGTTCAATCTTAATTCAATTGCTAATGTCCATATTTAAAGGACAAATAGTGACACAATGTACTTGAAACAGATAGGGGCTTAATTTATCCCAAAAGGTATTACACGAAATTGATAGGTGCCTTTCCTGGTGCAGAATACCATCGACCATTCCTAACCCTCTTTGACGCAGATCTGGTTGGAGGCGTTCTTGCAGCCTGACTTGCTGAAGACCTTGGTTATCTCGAAATAGCATGTAAACTGTTGCTATATATGTATGGGGTGCAGGTCTGTTCATGTCACATTGGTTGAGGTTGCCATAATTCACAAAAGTGAGATGAGGACCATCACTCTTTTTCACAAATTAGAGGAGGTAGCATATTTATGAAGAAATCTAGAAGACGACTTTTTTGCGAATATCAATTATCCACCCATCTAGGGCATGCTCATCTTTGGGATAAGATATAGATGGGATATTAGATCTTAACTGTATCTATTATAATTTTTAACTCAAAATCAAAGTGGGTATAGGCTGGGTATTGGATCTTTTGTGGCATCAAAGAGGTTAGCGTAATTTCTATACATGAAGGAAGTTTCAACAGAGGAATATGGGTCACGTTGGTTTGCACATGGGTCAACCCAAGAGTTGTGATGCCGCCATCCCAGCAAAGTGTCCTATGGTGGGCCAGGGTTTGTAAGGATACATACTTCTAAGTCATCAGCAACACTGGTCAACGTTAATAAATCATCATGTTTGTTCCACAGGTCAAGCTTAAGCAACCACTCAACCCCTTGAATGGCAGAGTATAATAGCCAATTGACAGAAATTTGTTTTTTAAGGAGGATATTACCCCAAGTAAGGATACTTGGGGCTGAACTTCATAGGAGTAGATATTTTGGGACGCGCATTCCTTTACAAGGTGCCCTGGGGGCATGACAAATTCTTATGCTTATGCTAACAACAAGTTTATTTAAGTTCGTTATGCGCCCATGTTAGTAAGTAAAGTCTATTATAAGCTCCCTTTTCAGGTAAAAAATGTGGTCAAGAACAATAAGTAGCCATATGAAAGTTTATGAATAATGGATACAAGACGTAATGCTTGGTTTTAAAAATTCTCAAACATTATTTTACCAGAAAATGCTTATTCCAAAAGATGTTTCCTCATGAAAATTGTAGTTTATGTAAGATCTCAAATTAAAGGGCATAATCATGCTCAAATTGTGGTTTAGAATTTCAAGCATTGAACAACCTACTTACTAAGGACCCACTTGGCTAAGGTATGGTGGCTAAGCTGACTTCTCCTTTGAGATTTTAAGGGATTGTTTACATACCACCAAAGTCAGCAACAATATAAATGGGTTCCTTTGTCCTTGATGACAATGATAAATAAACTTAAAATTGTTTTTTAAAATAAAGTAAAGATATGTAAGTGAATTGGTAAGTTTATTTCATGGGGTGACGTTGCAGATAGATTATCAACATGGGGGTGATAGAATTGACCATTTGACATATAAAGCAAACTGAAATTCAATTTATTGACTAGTTTAGGCGTAGAAGCTATATCAATCCCTGAATTAAAAGGTGTCTAAGAACTAAACTAAAGTCCAAAAAAAGCTTAAATTTGAATAGATATGATTTATCTAATATTTACCCAAATTTTGATTAAAAATCATTACTGTGATGGAATTCCATTAGGTCTTAATTAAGGGAGCCCATAATTTGCAAAACTGTTCATTATACAAGAAAGGAGAGACTTCCAATATGACCCTCTTTACTGGTCAGGGTTGGCGGTTTACTTTAGGAAGAGGTGGCTTGTACTTTCAGAATTTGTACCTATAAGTATTCGCTGCTTTTGAATGGAGATGGGTAGGCTGCAGAGTGTGTTGAGGCTAGGGGCGAGGGTTTCTTTGCTTGCTGGCACCTTGTAGAAATTTTTATATGACCACATTATGAAGCTCAGATTAAATTAAGCTTTAATATCCTAGTAAATTGAGTTATCTAATTTTTAAGCTTATAGATTAAGCTTTATAAATATAGTTAAATAACAAAGTATTGCTCAGTAAAAGTTGCTGGCTAAAGGATTACTTTTATTCACCAAAGGAAGTAAATCTGATGATTGGTTATTTTTATAATTTTTAGAATCGTTTCCAATAATATTAGTATGTATATTTGGTTGTGTTAGAATAGTTGATAACTGAATTCTACCGTGAAACATTTGGCTGAGGCACTAAATGATTAGGGATGTAATCAGAAGCTACTGAAGCGTTTTAATGCTTGTTCTTATTGTTGTTTATAAAGAGTAACCTAGGCAACACAGCCTTTAAGAAATCATTAATTGGTTCATGATATCAATAGATGGCCGCTGATTTATAAAAGTTGCCCTATAGGGTGCTGACTAAAGCGATGGAACTCATTATGTTCAGAAGTCAACCCCTATATGTAAATAAAAGTTGAGGGCAATTAATGACTCATTATTGCATCATCTCAAAAGTTGAACTCCAACACCATTTAAAAGCCCCCAGCATTTTTGATAGAAAACTTAATTAGTTAAATATTTACTATATTTTTCTATAATTGAGGTGTTGAATGGAAATTTTCCCTTGTCAAATTCTTCAAGCAATTCTAAGAATATATCTGAGTGGGATTGGAACCACTTTATAAAGAAGACTCAGCTGGCTAGTTGTCTACATACAACTAGTTATCTCCTTAACTCCTACACCAATTAAAAATCTGTGCAGTAAATTACCAAGAGATCTTTACACTCTTAGAAAATTTAGACTTGTTGTGCTCAATGTAGACAGGCCTGGTCTTGGTGTGCTTTCAGAGTTTTTACTCGCCTCTGAACATAACATAACATATAATTTGGGGGCATGAAGGGTTTTCATAGCAACTTATAGGGGTCTAAGTTCTATGCCTTAGGAGTTCTGTCCCAATGTTGCTCCTACAGAGTGATTTCAAGGGCCATTCTAAGGAGACGTGTTTGATATGGTCAAAGATAGTGTATTAATAAACCCCTCTACATCTAAGGACAAAAGTGGGAGTTAATCCATGGAGTGTAGCGGTGAAAAGTCAGAAAAGAGCTAATTTTCAATTATGATGGAGATTCCAGTCCAGATCTTTAGAGAGCTCAGAGATGGTATGTACTCAAATAAAAGAGATTTGGGCTGGATGTTATTCTTTTACAAGGGGTAACTCATCAGTGGTACAAGTTGCAGAGAGGGGAGGCAGGGACTGCCACCAATTGGACTCTATGAGTGACTGGAGCCATACAATACACTCATCTGTCCCAAGTGCTAGAGAGGCAGCCACACAGAAGGGTGTGGTGACTATAAATAGAAAACTCTTTTAGACCAGTGTAATTTTTAAAATACTTTTAGCCTTTAGAAAGCCACTAACATAAAGACATCAGAAGTAAAATTATTAAAGGATGATTTCATAAAAATAGAACCTTGGGAGGTATGACGAGCAATCAAAGGGTAAAGATCAAAAATAGGGCGTTTATGGCTGATAGAATGTGGTGTCCAAGATGGTTCATTATAGGTTCCCTACGTGAAAGTAGTAATAAAAGTTAATAGGAATTTTGTCTAAAATAGTATATAAAGTAGGTTTCAAAGCTTTTTAACTTTAAGAAGCTTTTGTAATATCATCAGAGTCATGGTGAGGCGCAGGTTCTAAAAAAATTGGCGAAGATATCAAATTTGAGCTCCACTTTATGGGCAGACATTGACCAACCATGGTGGAAAACAAGTCTATTGTCAAAGACAATTTCCACAACAACATATTAAACTTGAAGTAAAAGAACCAATATGAGGTAGGTTTTTATTTTTTATCTTCTTGTTTTAATATTCTTTTAAAGTGAGAATAGTATATGTTAATTCTCAGCGTTGGGTCTCGATTCCACTGAGTTGGTTTTGCACAGGGTATGAGCCACTGAGCAACCAAATTGGATGATATGAAGATCGCCAATTATATAATAAACTTAATAAAATATTTATGGAGCTATCGCCCCTTATTTCCATCTTTTATTATAATATAATCACAGATTTTATCCGCACTCTTTTTCTCATAAAAACCTCTAAACCTTTTATCTTCCATCAGACTCTTTATACCTTGATCCCCAGCTGGATGCGTCCTTGGCTTGGTACTCTTTTTAATCTGCTTCCCTTTTCAACTTACTCTCATTTGTATTGAATCTTGGCATAAATCCTCTCAATTCACCAAATGCCTCATTTTGAAGCGCTTAAATTACCAGTACCAGTTTGATTCCAGCGGATTCCATTTCTTCCGCCATATTGACTTAGGGCTTATCATCCAGTCATATTGGAGTCGTGACATTACCCCCTCCTTGACTGGATGATAAGTTCTTACTGTTTGTATTCTTGAAGGAACTTTGTGTGGAATCAGTTGATAACCTGACCCCCAGCGGGTTCCTTAATTGTGTAAACATCCATGCCAGTCTTCTCAATAATCTCAAATGGGCTGACCCAGATGTTGAAGAGCTTATTTTTCATCCAAATCCATGCTGATCATGGAATAAAATGTAATCCCCTACAGTGAACAATGGAAGACTGCTCTGGCACTTCTGGTCGGCCACCTGGTCGCGGATTTTCTTTGCTAGACTGGTGTAGTAGGCTCTCATTTGCAACTTGATCAAAGTATCTGTGAATTGATTTAGATATCGCTGAGGATTCACCCCACCAGTGTCCTCTACACATGAATATAGCAAGGCAGGCAGAGCCGGATGTCAACCATACAGCAGTTGAAATGGGCTCATACCAGTGGCCAAATGATAGCTGATAATACATGCAAATACCAACGTTGGTAGAAGGGTGCTCCATTCCAAGGGTCAATCATTTACCAATTTATGGAGGATGTTCACCAGTGTTCCGTTAACCCACTCCATCATTACATTAGATTCTGGATGATATGGGGTGGTCAAAACACCGCAAATCGCCATCAACGCATTTAGCTTTGGCAGAATATGCAAAGTGAGTTGGTTCCGTTGTCTGTCAGAATGAACTGTGGGCAGCCATGCCGCTGTATAATGCACTCCATAATGAACTTGGCAGTGGTGACTGCACCCAAGTTGCTAATAGCCCTGGCTTCTACCCATCTTGTCAAGTGATTGGTAGCAACAATTATATACTTGGATCAATTGGCTCTATTTGGCAGAGGTCCCACTACATCAATGGAAACGGTGTGCCAAGCAAACTGGGGTTTCACTAGTTGGTAGGTGGTTTTCTTGTGGAAAGGTTTTTCTATTTGACACTGATGACAACAACTAATTGTTTTCAATACGTCATAATGCATGCTCTCCCAGTGATATCAGGATCGCAACATCTTTAGTGTTTTCTGCAACCCTCCATGGCCTACAGCCCAATGAGCATCCATAATTATTGCAGGTCAGGACAAAGGCTTAGGGAAACTCAATGTCTGGTCATTGATCCGCTTATATAGTTCTCCTTCACATAGAAAGGTATCCACCCTAAGTCCATCTAGTACCTTGATCACATGTGGCAGCTCATCCTGGTATTTATTTACCATCATCTTCTCATACATTATGTCGGCTAGATCTGCTGTGATTGTGACTGTTGGCAGCCTATAGAGACAATCTGCATTTTGGTGTTTAGCTCCAGGGCGGTGTACAATCTCAAAATCATATGCTTGGAGCTTTAATGCCCAACGTGAAAGTTGCTCTTCTGGCTCACGCAGATTCTGCAACCAACGCAAGGAGGCATGGTCCATTACAACTCAGAATCATACCCCATGCAGGTATACACAAAACTGTTTATAAGCATAAATTACCGATAAACATTCTCACTCAGTAACAGTATAGTTTCATTCATGACAACTCAAACTTTGACAACAGAAGGCGACAGAATGTTCTACGCCATTGTCATCCTGCTGAGATAATACTGCCCCTATAGCAGAGAGAGAGATCCATTGGACTATAATTTGTTTGTCAAAATTGGGATATTGCAATATAGGTGCACTTGCTAACGCTGTGCGCAATACATTAAAAGCATTCTGGCATCATTCTGTCTAATTGAAGGAAGCATTTCTTTCAGCAATTCGAAAAGTGGGGCCCCAATGCACCCAAAATTGGGAATAAATCGGCGGTAATACTCAACTATCCCCAGAAACACCTGAATATCCTGCTTGCTACCTGGGCGAGTCATATTGCTTATTGCTTCCAATTTAGCCGTCTGCATTTTAAGCCCATTTAAATCAATGACGAACCCTAAATATTCTATTGCTCTTTAAAGAAATGGCACTTTTGAGGCTTAATTTTGATATTAGCAGCAGTGAGGCGTTGTAACACTTGTTCCAAATACCTAAGGTGTTTAGTAAATGTCCATGAGAACATGTTGATATCATCAAGATAAACTAAAATGCAGGACAACTTTAAATCACCTAAAATCATATCCATGGCATGCTGAAATGTAACTGGGGTGTTGCACAACCCTTGTGGCATGCGAGTAGGTTGAATAATCCTTTCAATGTGATGATGGCACATTTTTCTCATTCCACTGAGGGTAATTCAATCTTCCAGTACTCCAAGATCAGATCCATGGATGAGAAATAGTTTGCTCCTCCTAATTGATCTAACACATCATCAATTCACAGAATAGGGTAGGAATCTTTCTTTGTTACATTATTGAGTTTGCAATAGTCAATAACCATCCAATTCAAGCCATCTTTTTTCTTTACTATGAGCACCAGTGATGCCCACGGACTATTCGATGGCTCTAACATCCCTTACAGTATAAGTTTATCCATCTCATCGGAAACAACTTCCTCCACTGCTTTAGAACGTCTAATAGGTCGTGAACAAATGGGAGGGTGATCCCCAGTATCTATCCGATGTACCACCCCTTGAGTGCACCCCAGATTGTGATCATCAGATGCGAAAATATCCCAATAATTTTCAAATAATGCCATAGCCTGTTCTTGTTGTTCCGTAAATAATCCAGTCAGCGCTTCCCGCGGAACCATGGTCAATATGCTAAGTGGAGAGCTTGTTGGCAATCTGAGATCCTCCCATGAGCCAAAATCATAGATACAGCGGACCTCTTCTATAGGGGAAAAGTGTAAGTATGCTACCACTTGGTGCCACCAGATTGTTATGGTCTCTTTTTGTAAATCTGCGAGCAGCACTTTCACTTCTCCGTTCCCAGGTAGCAGAAACCCTGGAGCCACATGTGGCTCAAGCTGAGAGTGTTGGTAATTGCGCCATGATTTCACCAAAAAGCCCTTTTGGGACATCAATTTCAAGCTCAGTTCCTACTATGCATTGGTGCCCAGATGGTATACTACAATCACTAGCCGCTAGAAGTGGAATCCCCTTGTATTCATAGATCTGGTTGGGAAGGATCCTAGTCCATCACTTCAGTCATCGATAGTGCATGGGGATTACTCTTTTGCTGTAGGCTAGGTTGATTTGACTAAAATGGAATGAATCCGTTGGGATCCCACACGAGGTAAAATAAACAGGAATCTGTTTTCCTAAATTGTAAAGTGATTCCACCGCCATGTCTATCACAACACCAAATTTCCTCATAAATGCTGCACCGATTAGCATATCATAATTGTTGTTTGGCAGAACCACCGCTCAGGCTGAAGCCTGGATGAACCCAAATCATAAGGGCAATACACTATAAGCACCTTCAGATACAGTGCTATGTGTCCCCGCGGTTCCATATACTACTTGATGATCCACATCTGGTTTGAGCAGGAGCTGAGCCACCAACCAGGTAGAGACTATGTTCACTTGGGCTCCAGTATTGATGATAGCCCAAATTTTTGTATTTTTGATGAAAATGTCACAATAAGTATATTCTGAGTAAGAGGAACCATCAATATTTATTGTGTATACATCCAAGAGCTTACTGTTACTTAAGAAAGAGGAGATGCTCTTGCTGACCTATGGGTACTCATTAATGATTTTTCCCACCAGAATGGCATTTTGGACTCCTACCAAAGAAGTAGCAGCCATTGACAGATCCTCGATACTTGTGCCAGTCTGTTCCAAGACCTGCCATGCATATGGCTTCAGCGCTTCCTGGTGAAACACAGAGTTTGAGGGTGAATCTATACATTGGGATCCAGAAGCAGAAATTCCTGACATAAGCTGTTGGCATAGTAATTCATCTGATTGAGTTTTGTATTCTTCCCAATTAGGAGTGAGGGATTCTTTAGGGACAAGTGGATTAAACATAGCGGAGGAGGAGCGTCCCATCTCTACTCTGCTCGAGCTTTTACCTGCAGGGTCTCCTCAGTCAGTAACACAGCCAATTGTGTTTAATAGGGCAGTTTGCCGCATAATGCCCCCTCCAGTTGCATTGGAAGCATGTATTTATTAAGGGTTTGCATATATAACCTGCAGCTGAAAGACCAGTGCAATGACTAATGGTATGTTTCCAAGGTCAGGAATGAGCTGGCAGATCATATCTAGGTTGGAAAGAATTCGCAGAATGATATGGCGAATGAATATGTTCCATCAGATGATAGCATAGCCACTGTAGTTCATACTCTGATATTTTTGGTGTGGAGGTAACAGAAGGTTAATGGGCTATATTAGGGGCGCTGTTTGTGGCTGATAGTTGGTGTAAAGTATTTATGATCTGAATAAGTCCTTCTCCTTCATTCAACATGTGAGACATAGCATTAGATAGTTCCTGATATGGTTTAATGGCTGCTGTCATTGCAATACCCACATATTCAACGGATAAAAGGTTAGCTCCATTTAGTACATATGCTTCCGCCGATAAATGCTCAGATAAATCTGACAGGGTCTCATCTTGGTGAAATTTTATAGTCAGAAAATTGGCTTTTTGTTGAGCTATTTTGGTCACACCCCCAGACAAATGAAGAACAATCGCCTTAATTTCTCCATAGGATGCCAAACTGTTTGGGAGGTAGCAAATAAATTGATTGGTGCTGTCTACATCAAGAGCAGACAACAACAGTTTTGCTTTTCATCAATCATAAACCTCTTCTGCAGCAAGTTTGAATAGCTTAAAATATCCATGTAGGTTTCCATTATGACTAAAAGGAGGTAAGTTCTCAATTTGCATGGCCTCACCTTGCTCCACACTTCTGCAGCAGGGACCAGGTGCATTGGTTCGCCAGCCAGTTAATCTTGAATCTGACGTGATAAACTCAAAGGAAGTAGAGTCGCATGGGGTATACATGTCATTACTGGAAGAATATTTGTTGGTGGAGTCATAACATTCATTCTCCAAATTGCCACTGACTGCACCATTCCCCCCAGCTCTGGTATACTCCATGAACTGTTTGTTGATCAACTGGATTTCCTGTTGCAGCGTTTCATATTGTTGTTGCAATTTTTGGTGGACTCCCCTATCTTCATTCAGGTGCTGTTCCACAGCTTGTATTCTCAAAAGAACTTTTATGATTATATTCTGTGAGCGGGTTTGCTGTCAGAATGGAGGAGGACTTATCATTGTAGAGTAAATGGCTTTTTGGTTTCTTTCAACTATAGTTGCTTAGTGGCCCCCTGTAGTGAGCACCACTGTTAATTCTCAGTGTAGGGTCTCAATTCTGCAGAGTTGGTTTTACACAGGGTATGAGCCACTGAGCAACCAAATTGGATGATATGAAGATCGCCAATTATATAATAAACTTAATAAAATATCCATGGAGCTATCGCCCCTTATTTCCACCTTTTATTATAATATAATTGCAGATTTTATCTGCACTCTTCTTCTCATAAAAACCTCTAAACCTTTTATCTTCCATCAGACTCTTTATACCTTGGATCCCCAGCTGGATGCGTCCTTGGCTTGGTACTCTTTTTAATCTGCTTCCCTTTTCAACTTACTCTCATTTGTATTGAATATTGAAATAAATCCTTTCGATTCACTGAATGCCTCATTTTGAAGCGCTTAAATTACCAGTACCAGTTCAATTCCAGCGGATTCCATTCCTTCCACCATATTTTTTTAGTACTAGATGGTCCCAACCCGAGGGGGGTTCCTTCCACCATATTGACTTAGGGCTTATCATCCAGTCATATTGGAATCGTGACAGTATATTTAAATATAACACTTTCTACTTGTCAATGATATATTGTTGACAACAAAGTAGAAAAGATTAAAAATACATAAATCGTTGTTACTTTTCTTAAATAAATTAATTAATACATATATCTAATTATCTGTATGTACATTTTTGATACCTTTTTAATTTATTAAATAAATTTTGTCTAAATCAACTAATCTTTGCTTGAAATTGCAAGAAATGTACACTGGAGTTACAGTTATGTTATACAAATAAAACTGGATCTGAAAGGATTAAAATTGTTAGGGTTCCAAGAGGGTGGTCAATTAGGATCTAAAAATCAGATTTGAGTACTTGTGCGTTTTTTGATTGATTCCAATCTCAGTTTTCTGAATTTGCTATTTTTGGTAATAAGGTTTTTTTATATTTTCATCATAGTAAGGTCTTATGGGGTCTTTCCTGCTGCTCTCTTACCTTCTATTTTATGAATCTTTCCCAGATTTTGGATAGCAGGCCGGGCTTCTCCCAATTCTTATCTATAACATTTTTGAGATTATTTGCATACTTTAGAGGGAGTCTTTGGGTAATTCTTGGTAATTTATAACATTTTTAGGCGCTTTATACCAGGTATAATGGAAATATCTGTGACAAACTCCTAGCATAACTCCTTTGACCCTTTTACACATAAGTGCCTTTACTTGCCGGGGAGTATATCTAATGAAAATAAACTGACCCTTTCATCTTTAATTAAATGATGTACCACGTCTCAATCAAGATGTTCTCACCTTTTCCCATATTAACTAGTAATTTAAATTTTTGCTCCCCTTTATCCCTTAAGTTTAATAGTAATATAATTGAAAGTCAAGAAATGCAAGGGCTAATTAAGGTTTGTGAGTTTTATAGATTTTTGTGCAGGTTTTCGTTAAGTATTTATCCCTTTTCAATTTGTTTCATATTTTTTGGCCATAATTTCTAAATGTCACATGCTTTTTCAAAACCTTAATTTTTATCATCACTTACAATGTATACAAAGATTTAATGGTTTACTTTTGACAATCTGATTCTGTATTAAATCTTCCTCCAAATTCTCTAAATCCTACTGGTGGATGATTACTCTATTGAATATCACAAGCAAAAACTAACTGTTGCTCAGTTTAGATGATTTAAGATACATTCCCTTCCAATGCACTCATCAACATTGCCACCGCCATAGATATTAACAGGTCAGTGTACATGTTCTGAAAAATGCGCAGGAGTTGAGATCCTGTCACTAATAATGCTTTAGCAAATATCTATTAGATAAAAACACATTTTTACTAAAATTTATCCATGATACAACAACATAATAGCGGATCATTATGCATCTTGTTTTTGTTAGGCATTCTTACCAATCAACTTAGTACAAATATCCTCTTAATAAACGGAACAGCCAAAATCCTTATATTAATAACTTTCATACCTAGTGTTGGAATAGAGGCTTTGATATGCTCTCTAATGCTGTTTTCACCTGAATGTCAACACTTTTCCACAGGAAAATGGTACTCTCAACTGCTAGATTAACCGTTTAGGGGATACCTTATTATTTAAAGTTAGAATATATAACTTTTAACAATACTAAGAATTTGGGTTTTATATATGATATTAATCATGGCGAGGGAAAAAAGTGAACCTTAATAATATGTTGCTGCTTAGTATTAAAAAATCTTAGGCTCAAGGTGAGAGTGCCAATAGATTCATTATAAGCTATGAGAATAAAATTTAGGTACTATGGGGTTTTGACCTATCAGAGCTTTTGATTTTCGCCTCGCTTCAATGGAATGGCTGAAGAAGGTCAATGATGGGTAGGACAAGTCCGTTAGGCAAGGATTTAATATATCTAACCCAATCAATTTGTGGGAAAATAAATTCACCTTGTGGGAACCCCTCCACCCCTATAAAAGAGGGTAGTCTCCGCTTAGGTATTTAAACTGAACTGTAAAGGGGCTGGGGAGGAGCCTCACCATAACTTCCCATATTTGGCCGCAGGTTTGGCACACCCTATGATTAATATTGGACGATTTGACCAAGAAGTGAGTGAATATCATTACCCCAATTTGAGGGGTTCTGTCAGGATAGTGTCTGTAAATCTCCAGTTAACACCAAGGTGGTGCGTGGTGCACAGTCAAAAATGCCATGGAACTCACTGTCATTATTATTGGAAGCAGAGTACCACAGATAGGGTAGAGTGGAAGTAACACTGGGCAAGGGTTTTCAACGCAGTATATATCAATAAATAGCAAACCAACAACAAGACTTGGATTGGCCCCATGGGGGAGCCATATCCAAGTGAAGATCTGTGCTGAAGGCTCTGAGTTCCTCAGTCTGGAGGGGAAAAAGGGGGCACAGCAGTGCACTTGATCTTATAGAAAATTGTGTGAAAACATAATGGCTTATGTTGTTAAAAACCTCCATGATGAGGTCCACACACAGGTTTAACCCAGTAACCACAAATTTAAAAAACGTGATTGAACAGGTAAAAGTTTTACAAAGGAAGTTGCCAAAGAGAAAGGTTGGTCTTGATAAATTATACTTAAACAATAGCAGGGAAGTAATTGATTGGTGGAAGTGATGCTAAGCATAGGTGCACCAATAAGCGCACACTTCCATCTGCTAGGGTACTATACTTAGAGATGATTAAGCTTAAGTGATTGATTGAAGGCAAGGATAACTTGAGTTGGAAATTTCAAAAATTTAATGGAAATTTAAAACCCTGTTCGCCTAGCACCTGATGAGAACCGTCATTATTAATCATATATCTGGTTTGTTTTAACATTCCTGCTGTAATGCAGGGCCAAACCTCTTGCACATCCCCAGGACCAACCAGGGCATATCTCTCCTTAACCCAGCGTTGGTTCATGGTATGTTTGAAGTCAGGAAGGCCTGCCAACTTCACCTTTTTAGCCTCCTGACGACCAGCTCAATCCTTACAGTTGATTCTCTCAATTATGTCATTTGTCCATGACATTAACCTCACACCCTTTTGAGGATCCACCCCCTCCAGGGGTTTTTGCCAGGACGAAGTTCTTGTGGGTTGGGGCCAACTTCATAGCAGCGATGGTTGCTTTGATTGAGGTCCAGCAGCCTGAGGAAAACGCTTGTGGAAAACTTTATCAGGTCTTGGGCATGGATGAAGGCACACGCTGGTACCCAACTGTTCTCTGCTGCATTAAATCCCTTTCAGGATACAAGGTACTTCAGCCATCTTCTTACTTGGAGTGAGGCTATGATTTCATCAACTTCCCACTCCAGCACCCCATCCACGAGTTAAGCCTTTGGAGTCTCTAAAGAGGAGCCCACAAACAACGCAAGCTTACTTTCATGGAAGATGGCAAAGATCTGGAACAACGAAGGAAGATCCAACTGGTACAAGGCGTGGCCCACTTTTCTGACAACGCGGTAAGGCCCAATCCTCTTTGGTCCCAGTTTTTTGCAAGGCTGCTTGATAGGTATGTTTCTAGCATCAAGCATCACGAGATCCGCTTCCTTGTACGCAGGAACAACCCATCTTTTCCCATCTGCCTTCTCCTTATAAGCTTACATTGCCGCATCCAAGTTTGTTTTCACCACCTGTGTGTACTTTCTTAATCATTTTTGTAAAGTCCACCACCGCTTCCATCTTGGATCCACAACTGGCTCCATGTTGAAGGCGGGGTTAAAGCCATAGTTGGCGAAAATGGGGGACAACTGACTGATGCATGTTGGGCATTGTTATAGCTAAACTGGGCCATGGGGATGTGAAAACCCCAAATTTGAATGATCCACAGCAGTGTAACACCTCAGGAACTGTTCCAAGAACTGGTTCACTCGTTCAGTATGCCCATCTGATTGGGGGTAATAGGCACTTGAATGGCAGGGGCAAATCTGAAGTGTTTTACACAACTCCTCACAAAATACTGAAGTAAACTGGGGTCTTCAATCACTACTTATCCCTTGGGGGACTCCATGAAGAGCAAACATGTGTGACACAAAGAGCCTGGCCATCTCTGCCGCAGATACTGTGGTCCCTCAGGGAATAAAGTGAGCAGTTTGTGAACTAGTCCACCACTACCATGATGGCATTGTAGCCATCAGATACAGGAAGTTCCACATTAAAATCACTGATAAAGAAATCCAAGTCCCTCCAGCTTTTTGAACTGGTACCAACACCCCCGCCAGTGGCTGGCAATTCAGTTTCATTTAGTTGTAGACCAGGCACTCTTTATAATACCTGGTCTCCTGCGCGGCTAACTCCTTCCAATTATACATGTTGCAAATTAACCCAGAGTCTTCACCTTCCCAAGATGACCAACGGTGATTCCGTCATGATGGTCCCAGATGATTTCCAGGTGAAATGGTCTAGCGGGAACCCATAGGCACCCCTGAAACCACACCATCTCTTCCTTCACGTGGTAACTTCTGGTGATGTTTTAATGATTTAACAGGCTCTTGGCAAGGATCATAGTATATTTGGCTGACAAAGGCTATGAAAGTACTATTTTTCTAAACATACCATATTCCTCTGCATTTTCCAGAGAAGAGAGTGCTGGCCCATGGGCCAAGGGAGAGGGCATTGAGACACAATCTTACCTGGCGGAATCATCAAATGGGTAAAATGCACCTCTACCTCCTTAGATCTGGAGCTAGTGCAAGGTTGCGGCTCAAAGCATCTGCCAAACCATTATCCTTGCCCTTAGTAAACTCATAAGAAAACAAAAAATGGGCTAGGATCTCACGCCAGAAGGATTGCCTTGGGGTCAAGACATAGGTTCGTGGTAGTACAACAAGGCCTGGTGATTTGTACGCACGCTGAATGGTTGGGATGAGCCATGCAAATGGTGACGCCAGTAATTCAGCGCCTCAACCACTTACAATAACTCTTTGTCATAAACAGCGTAGTTTTACTCAGGTAAAGAAAGCTTCCAAGAAAAATGTCCCATTAGATGCTCTATTCCATCTTCACTTACTTGTAATAAGGCCGCCAATATGGCGAATTTGGAGGCATCAGTAGACACAATGAACTCCTTTTAGGATCTATATGACAAAGGATGGACCTGGATAACAGGGTGCACTTTAAAACTTGAAATCCATCCTGCAAAATGGGGACCACTGGAGCACTTTTGCTCCACTTTCCTTGTACAGGGGCGCCGCCACCTCAGAAAGATTTGGCATGAACTTCTTCAAAATGTAACGTCCCAAAAAACTCCTCAATTTCTTGACCAAAGTTGTATTGTCCCACTCACAAATTGCTTTCTCCTTGTATGGAGTCTTCATGTGTCCTTGGTCAAAAAGGACGTTGCCCAGGAAGGTAACCTGGGATTTAAAGAGTTCACATTTACTGATTTTCAGCGTAAGTTTGGTTGTCTTTAACCTCTATACCATTTTTTAAGGTGTACTGCATGGGACTCATGATCAGGGGAAAACACCAGAATATTATCCATGTAGGCAACTGCGCATACCTTCAGCAGGTCCCCAAAGCCGCATCAATACGGCGTTGAAAGATAGCTGGGGCATTTTTAAACTTAAAGGGCATAACCCAAAGTTGGAAAATCTCTTTTCTGGTATAGAATGCGGTTAGCCGCTCCTGGCCCTTCTTGATCTGGATCTGATTTGAACACGTCTAAACAATCCAGTTTAGAGAAGATTGTCACCTGCTCCACATAGCGTGAAGTTGTGCCCTGTGGGATGGGATATAAATCTGGTACAGTGACATTGTTTAGGTTCCTAAAATCTATGCATGGGCATAAAGTACCATCAGCTTTCTCCACAAAGAGAAGTGAGGAGCATACTGGTGAGGTATGCTGAAAAATGGCTCCTTTGGCTAACTGCTCCTTAACCCACACATCTAATACTGATTCCTCCTTACGGCCAAAGGGTAGATCTGGGAAGATATATTCACCGGATCAACAGTGAGCTTGAACATACAATCAAACTCTGAATGAGCTGGTAGTACATTTGCTGAAACCGCATCAAACAAAGATTCCAATTCCTCCAAACAGGGAGATATGGGTAACTCCAGAGTGGGCTTCAGTAACGGAGCAAGACTGAGTGTGTGGATAATGGGCAGTGGGGCGGATCGCCATAAGAATTAGCCTCAGACAAAGGGACAACTAACATATGACAATTCTTTAATTTTAAGGACAAGGTATTGTCTTCCAAGTTGGTCCTGATGTCAAACTTTCGCCACCACTTTACTCCCAAAATAATGGGGTACAAAATGTTTTTGATTGCTTGTAAATGGTCTGACAAATGAAAGTTGCCCACTTAATAATCCACTAACCCTAGAACCTTCAGTGTGATAATACCTTGAGAAGCCCCTCCCCCAACCATACCATCTGGAAAGTAACTAAGCTCAAGATAGTAAGCTAGGTCTTAGTAAATAAAATTCTCAGAGGCTCCATTATCCACAGAAATTGTTGTGCTGATTTTTCCTAAAGGGGATGAAAGGGTAGCAGTCAACAATAAATATCCAGAATGGGCTTTATTTTAGCAGACAAGCCAACACTTCACCGTGATATTTTTCTTCTTCAGGCATAATAATGCCCTCAGGGTACGTCTTTGAATCATAGAATGGAAAGGAATATTTGGCCACTATTACTACTGAGGTCACATATCCTACCTTATCTTCAACAACTGCATAAACGTTTTTATATTGTAATAGTAACTCTTTCTCTACCTTTTGGCTCTGTGGATTATCGTAGTAGTCAAGCGTGGGTCCTCTGAGGTAATTTGATACACTAAAAGGGGTCCATATCAGAGTCATAAGAGAAGATAATTGGCTCGCTTATATATAAGGAATCAGCATTAACTAAACGCATTTTGGGCCTAGAACAACCCCATACCCATTTGGCGATGGGTTGTGCATCGTTATCCAAGGCCATCATCACCAGGCCCTTCATTGATAAACTTGCTTGCATCATCCAAACGCTGTGACAAGAATAACCCATTTTAAATGTATTGATTTTGTTAATTTTGGTGAAAAGTTGGGGAATCACAACTTCCAGATCCCAAAGCATCCATATTCACCATGTACAAGCAACGATGGTGGGTACTTCCCTGTTGAGGGGTAGCAAAAAATAACGCTGAGACTCCCTAACCATCAGCCAAATGAGAAAATGGTGGTGAGCCCCATTGAGGCCGTGACAAACGGTAGGCGCACCCAATTTGCACTCAGCAAAAGCCCCACACAGATAATTCTAGTGCACATAAATAGAGGTTGATTGACTAATGTCAGGAGAGTGTCTTTAAATCTCCTATTCCCAGCGAGGTGGTGCGCAGTGCACAGCCACAACACCATGGAACTCGTCATCAGTATTATGGGAAGCAGAGCCCCAAAGAGGGGTTAGAGTGGAAGTAACACAGGCAAGGGTGTTTAACGAAGTATATACCAATAATTAGTGAACCAACAACAAGACTTGGATGGACCCCATGGGGAGCGCATAACCAAGCGAAGATCTGTGCTGGAGGTTTTGGGTTCCTCATTCTGGAGGGGACAAAGGAGGCACAACGGTGCACTTAATCTGGTAGATAATCGTGTGAAAACATAACAACCTATGTTTTTTAGAAGCCTCCTTTATGAGGTCCACACACAGGTTCGACCCAGTAACCATAAATTTAAAAAAACGTGAATGAACAGGTAAAAGTTTTACAAAGGAAGTTGCCAAATAGAAAGGTTGGTCTTGATGAATCATACTTAAACAATAGCAGGGAAATAATTGATTGGTGGAAGTGATGCTAAGCATAGGTGCATCAATAAGCGCACGCTTCCATCTGCTAGGGTACTATACTTAGAGATGATTGAGCTTAAGTGATTAATTGAAGGTGAGGCCAAACTGAGTTGGAAATTTCGAAAATTGAATGGGTTATAAAACCCTGTTTACCTAGCAACCAAAGCAAACTGTCATTATTAATCATATAGCTGGTATAGCTTAACGCTCCTGCTGTAACGCAGGACTAAACCTCTTGCACATCCCCAGGACCAACTTGAGCATATCTCGCCTTAATTCAGCGTTGGTCCAGGGTATGTTTGAGGTAAGGAATGCCTGACAACTTCACCTTTTTGGCCTCCTGACGACCATCTAGATCCTTACATTTGGTCCCTTCAATTATGTCATTTGGCCATGACAGGTTCCACTGAGAATTTGCTAAGGATTTTTAGCAGTTAATACCTGTATTTGAACCTGAGACACTCTTATTATAGTAAAGTAGTTATAATTGTCTGACACCAAAGAAGCCTGATCTTTAGGCAACGCATCCAGGTCTAACATAGTTAATAGTAAACTGACAATTTTCTAGTCTCATGAGCCAGGTGTCTCTGTAAACAGTTTAGGAAAGCTTAAATATATGTTTCATAAAGAATCATTGGAAAGAGAAATTTTTGCCCTATACATGCGTTTCATTGATAACTTTACTCTTTTTCCCAGTTGGAGTTTGTTGTAGCCATGAATTTATTGTAAGAGGAAAGAAAGTGAAAAATAATTATAATAGCGTTACAGTATGGTGGTACCAAGATGAGATCTCAGTGATTGCCAGTTCCTCATTGAGAATTTACCACAAAGAAAAGAGCATGTAAGTTCCACTTTACATTGAACAGGTCAATGGAATGTGTTACTATTAAATTAATAATAGCAACCATTTTTCTGATTAAAGTGCAAAGAGAAAACAGGTATAAGTATTGGTTTGTGCGTTTTATTTTTGGTTTAGATAATGTTATTAAGACTTTGCTACAATGCTAAGCATGGTGATAAACCCTTACTCATTTTTAGTTTGTATAGCGAGATACTTAAAATCTAGAAGTACTCTCAGCGCTACTTTCAGGTTATAAAATATGAATAATATATTAGTAAAGCAGAGTATTACTAATGCATTGACTTGTGTCTACTTATCTTAATGACCTTTAAGTAGAAGAAGATATTTAAGAATCATAAGATATCTATTCTTTCTTATATGTATTGACAGTTATTTCAAACGGCTAACACCACATTTTTTTATCTTGAAAAGAGGTAAGCCCATTAATTGTGGGTTTAAAGGCAAACAAAGCTTCTGGCAACAAATCCTGTTACGTTGACACGTTCATGTAAGATATAACAGATGTCTTTTTCCAAAAAAAATATTACAGATGTCATATACCAAATGAACTGACAAAAAACACTTAACCTGATAGTCAGATGGTAAAAAAGTATTAAATCATAAAGAAATATTTTAAAGCTTAGTCTTAAACTTAAAGTATACTACTAGATTTCATGGGAAAATTTTTTGATATTTTAATACCAATCTTTGCACGTTCTCTGTGTATTGTTTTCCTACACAGATACCCTTTCATTTCAATATTTTTCGCTTTTCTCAAATTAAATTTAAAATTATTTTAGGCAACCCTATCATATTCAATTTTTCAAGAAAGTTCTATATATTGGTGAAGCTGATGCATTTAATAGCAATATCAAGTATTTTGTTGCTTCTTTAATGACACTATAGTCACTGGAGTTTTTTAAAAAATCTGAAAGGAAACCCACCCAAAGAGGGCTTGTAATGCTTTCAAACTCATATTTAGCCTTGACTTTATCTTTAAGGATTTTTAAACTATGTCAAAGGAGTATATTACTAATACTTTTCTGCACTCCAATGAAAAGACTACATAATCCTTAAGTCCAAATCATATATTATCATAACAACATCTTATGTTTAATATATAAATTTTTTTAACCTTACAAGCTTTAATATGCATAGGTAATTTCTTAATTTTGGTCTTAATGTTAACCTTTTTAATTCCACCTCTTAAATAAATCTAATCTTCTCTTGACATCCATTAAAATCTTACTACAGGTCAGGAGATTTTTCATTTTGCCCTTTTGGTGACATCAATAATATGTAAATTTCCTCTGGTATAACTATTTTAATGATAGTGCTAAAATAACTATCAGGAACAATACTTTAAGCTCTTATTTTCTTAAACCCTAATGCAACCACTATAACTCTATTTCAATTTTTTATTTGTTTTTTATTTTCTTTCATTTAATTTTTTTGCTTTATATAATTTCTTATATTTTATAATTTCCACGTGATAAAGATGACTCTGCTACCTGGTCTGAGTACAACCAGACTCTTACATATGATTCTAAATTATAATCATAACCTAATATTTTCAATTGCATTAATATGATTGTGATGTGACAGTTGAGAAACACAGTTGTTATATAATTTAAAATTGATCAAATTTGAAGCCTCAAATGAAGTACCACCTGATGGCAATTTTTCTTAGGTCCTCAATATGACAAGAGGTCAGACTGATAAGATGGTGTTCCTTCACATCTTGGCCTGTTTATATTGATTCTAACCTCTTGCCTGTATAGTATTTTCAGGTCAGCTCTTAGTTGTATTGTCACATAATAGAGAAATTTTCAGAATAAGTTTAATTGCTGGTGAAACAGGAGACTTGAGTCCCTATCTGACACACTCTTTATATATCTGACACCAGATGTCAAGAGAGTGTCTGTAGCTCCCTCATTTTTAGTGAGGTGGTGTAGGATGAACAGTTACACCACCAAGGAACTAGCCATTAGAAGGATCATAAATAGAGTACCGCGGAGGGTT
Organism: Massospora cicadina; assembly: GCA_022478985.1. Taxonomy (NCBI): domain Eukaryota; kingdom Fungi; phylum Entomophthoromycota; class Entomophthoromycetes; order Entomophthorales; family Entomophthoraceae; genus Massospora; species Massospora cicadina. Next base: position 65,619 of record JAKSZP010015912.1, on the reverse strand, counting down.
TCAGAGCAGAAGGTATTTAGGGAAAGGGTATACAATGCGGTGTATAAGAGTAAATAATAAACAAACAACAGAACATGGTTGGACCCCAAAGGGGAATCCATAACCAGGTGGAGTTCAATGCTAGGGAGCTTGGGTGCCTCAATCTGGAGGTGCCCAGGGCGGCACAAAGGTTCACTTAATACTGCAGTTAATTTGAATAAAATTAATTGGCTAACATTGTTGGAGACCTCTTCAAAGAGGTCCGCACACAGGTTTGCTCAAGAAACCATATTAAAAACGTAAAATAAAGAAATTGTTTATTGGGAAGTTAACCAACAAGGAAAGTTGGTCTCAGGGAAGCATACTTAAACAATAGGGTGAGCTATCAATTGGCAGAAGTGGTGCAAAGCCTAAGTGGACTAATAGACGCATGCTACCATCAGCATGGGTCCTCTTACTCAAAATCAATCAAACTCAAGCTATGGATTGTAACTGGACTTGACCTGATTTAGTAATGATAAACCAGGAATGGGTTTCAAAACCCTGTTTCTTGAGCAATTATAACAGATTATCAGGAGTAAGAACGTAGCAGATGCATTTTAACTCCCTAGATGTAATGCCAAACAAAGCATCACGCACATTATCTGGACCAACCTGAGCATATTTTGCCTTTACCCTACGTTAATCCAGGGTATGCTTGAGGTCTTGAAGACCTGCCAGCTTCGCATTTTTGGCCTCCTGACGGGCAGCTTTGTCACTACATTTGGTCCCTTCAATCATGTCATTAATCCGTGACACTACCCTCTTATTCTTTTGGGGCTCCACCCCCCTCCAGGGGTTTTCACCAGGACGAAGTTCTTGTGTGCTGGGGCCAACTTCATAGTGGCGATGGTTGCTTTGACTGAGGTCCAGCTGCCTGAGGGAAACGCTTGTGGAAAACTTTATCAGGTATTGGGCATGGGTGAAGGCACACGCTGGTACCCAACTGTTCTCTGCTGTGTCAAATCTCTTCCAGATATTAGGTACTTGAGACGTTTTTTACTTGGTGTGAGGCTACAATCTCCTTCACTTCCCACTCCAGCGCCCCATACACTAGATAAGCCTCTGAAGTCTCTGGCGAGGAGCCCTCAAACGATATAAGTCTATTTTCATGAAAGATGGCAAAGATCTGGAACAACGAAGGAAGATCCAACTGGTACAAGGCGTGGCCCACTTTTCTGACAACGCGGTAAGGCCCAATCCTCTTTGGTCCCAGTTTTTTGCAAGGCTGCTTGATAGGTATGTTTCTAGCATCAAGCATCACGAGATCCGCTTTTTTGTATGCAGAACCAACCCATCTTTTTACATCTTCGTTCTCCTTATAAGCTTACATTGCTTCATCCAAGTTTGTTCTCAACCCCTGTGTGTACTTTCTTGATCGTTTTTTCAAAGTCCAGAACCGCTTCCATCTTGGATCCACAACTAGCTCCATGTTGAAGGTGGGGTTGAAGCCATAGTTGGCGAAAATGGGGGACAACTGATCGATGAATGTTGGGCGTTGTTATAGCTGAACTTGGCCATGGGGATGTGGGAAACCGAATTTGAATGATCCACAGCAGTGTGACACCTCAGGAACTGTTCCAAGAACTGATTCACTTGTTCAATATGCCCATCTGATTGGGGGTGATAGGCAGTTGAATGACAGGGGCGAATCTAAAGTGATTTACACAACTCTTCACAAAATACTGAAGTAAACTGGGGTCTTCAATCACTACTTATCCCTTGGGGGACTCCATAAAGAGCAAACATGTGTGACACAAAGAGCCTGGCCATCTCTGCCGCGGTTACTGTGGTCCCTCAGGGAATAAAGTGAGCAGTTTGTGAACTAGTCCACCACTCCATGATGGCATTGTAGCCATCAGATACAGGAAGTTTCACAATAAAATCACTGATAAAGAAATCCAAGGCCCTCCAGCCTTTTGAACTAATACCAACAGCCCCGCTAGTGGCTGGCAATTCAGTTTCATTTGGTTGTAGACCAGGCACTCTTTACAATACCTGGTCTCTTGCGCGGCTAACTCCTTCCAATTATACATGTTGCAAATTAACCCAGAGTCTTCGCCTTCCCAGGATGACCAACGGTGCTTCCGTCATGATGGTCCCAGATGATTTCCAGGCGAAATGGTCTGGCGGGAACCCATAGGCACCCCTGAAACCGCATTATCTCATCCTTCACGTGGTAACCCCTAGTAATGACATCTTGATTTACTCGTTCTTGGCGATGACCATAGTATATTTGGTTGACAAAGGCTTTGAAAGAACTACTTTTCTGAGCATACCATATTCCTCTGCATTTTCCAGAGGAGCAAGCGCTGGCCCGTGGGCCAAGAGAGAAGGAAGTTGATACACAATATTACCTGGTGGAATCATCAAGTGGGTATTATGTACCTCTACCTCCTTAGGATCAGAAATAGTGCAATGTTGAAGCTCAAAGCATCTGCCAAACCATTATCCTTGCCCTTAGTAAACTCATCAGAAAACACAAATTGGGCTAGGGTCTCATGCCAACGGGTTTTCCATGGGAGCAAGACATGAGGTGCGCGGTAGTACAATAAGGCACAGTGATCTGTATGCACGCAGAATGGTTGGGATGAACTATGCTGTGATGATGCAAAAAGTTAAGTGACTCAACCACTGCCAACAACTGTTTGTCATAAACAAGGCAGTTTAACTCAGTAAGGGATGTCTTCTAAGAAAAATATACACCGGATGCTATATTCCATCTTCATCTACTTGTAATAAGGCTTTGTTATTGTGAAGTTGGAGGCATTGGTGACCATAATGAACTCTTTTATTGGGTCTTCATGGCGAAGGACGGACTTGGACAACAGGGTGCACTTTACCACTTTGAAGGCATATTGCAATTGGGGACCACTGGAGCACTTTTGCTCCACTTGCCTTGTACAGGGGCGCCGCCACCTCAGAAAGATTTGGCATGAACTTCTTCAGGAACGTACACGTCCCAAAGAACTCCTCAATTCCTTGACCAAAGTTATATTGTCCCACTCAAAAATCGCCTTCTCCTTGTCTGGAGTTATCATGTGTCCCTGATCAAACACGCCGTTGTCCACGAAAGTGACTAGGGACCTAAAACATTTGCACTACTGATTTTTAGCGTAAGTTTGGTTGTCTTTAACCTCTATACCATTTGTTAAGGTGTACTGCATGGGACTCATGATCAGGGGAAAACACCAGAATATTATCCATGTAGGCAACTGCGCATACCTTCAGCAGGTCCCCAAAGCCTCATCAATACGGCGTTGAAAGATAGCCAGGGCGTTTCTAGGCCTAAATGGCATAACCCAAAACTGGAAAAAAAAATTCTGGGTACAGAACGCAGTTAGCCACTTCTGGCCCTTCTTGATACGGATCTGATTGAACGCGTTTAAGCTTCCAATTTGGAGAAGAAACTACCCTTCTCCACATAGCAAGCAATATGAGAATCCAATGGGATGGGATGCAAATCTGGTACTGTAACTTTTTTTATATTCCCATAATCCACATATGAGCGTAAAGTACCATCTTCTTTAGCCACAAAGAGAAGTTGAGATCATACTGGGGAGGTACACTGAAATATAGCACCTTTGGCTAACTGCTCCTTGATCCACACATTTAAAGCTTCTTAATCCTGTATAGTCAAGGAGTAAATGTGAGAAGATGTAAGTTCAGATCAACTGTGAGCTTGAACTCACAATCAAACTCTGAATGAGCTGGTAGTACATTGGCTGAAGCCGCATTAAACAAAGATTTGAACCCTACATACAGGAAGGTATGGGTACCTCCAAAGAGGGCTTCAGCAGCGGAGCTAGACTGAATGTTTTGACCATGGGCCATTGGGGCAAATCGCCCTGAGTTAGCCTCAGACAAGGGGACAACTAATTTATGATCATTCTTCAAAAGTTAAGGTAAGGTATTGTCTTTCAAGTTGGTCCTGACGTCAAACTTTCGCCACCACTTTACTCACAAAATAATGGTTTACAAAATGTTTTTGATTGCTTAGAAGCGGTCAGCCAAATGATACTTTCCAACTTGGTGACACACTAACCCCAGAACCTTCAGTGTGGGAATACTTTGGGAAGCCCCTCCTAACCATACCACTGGGCAAGTAATTCAACTCAAGGTAGTCGGCTAGGTATTGGTCAATTAAATTCTCAGAGGCTTCGTTATCCACCAAAATAATGGTGTTGATTTTCCCTGAAGGGGATGAAAGGGTAATAGTAACAAAAGATATCCAGAATTGTTCTTATTTAAAGCAGGAAAGCCAACCTCTCACCAGAAAACTCTTCACTATGCATAAGCATGCCTCCAGGATATATTTTTACTTCATAAAATGGAGAGGGATAAGTGGCCACTCATACTACTGAGGCCACAATCAACCATATCTTCTGCAGTTGCATAAACATTTTTATATTCCAAAAGTAACTCCTTTTCCACCGCCTGTGTTATGCGTATCATGATAGGGGTCAAGCGTGAGTTCTCAAGATGATTTGATATACTGAAATGGAGTCCTCGTCAGAGCTGTAAGAGCTAATAAACAGCTCATTTTTTGTATATCATTTTGCATTATAAAACGAATTTCTGTGCGTCAAGGACCCCATACTCGCTCTGATGGCCAGATATGCTTCGTTATCCAGAACCATCACCATTAAGCCTATGACAATGCTTCATCTTGCACCGCAGAAATTCGATTCAAAGAAAAAAATTGTTAGTATTGATTCGTTTTATTTAATTTTAGTCTAGAGTCTCCTGGACCCTCAAATTCTGCCAAAACAGGGAGAGAATTGGTGAGGAGCTCTGCCTGTTCAAAGAAAAAACACTAGTCATGGTCACTGTATTTATAGGGGCTGCTGCAGGTGACATCATCATGGGAGAATCATCTGTAACATTAAAATTAAATTTGGGGCTAGACACATGTTCACCTTCAAATTTGGCAGAACCCAAATATTTAGAAGAATAAGATCCCTCCTTTTTGAGGGGGCGCGTGAGTTTTTGGGGCCCATATCTGTAGGGTCTAGCCCAGGTGAAACAATGATGGCCAAATTACCTGGCCCCTTTCAGGTTGAGGCAGTTAAACCACCCCAAAGAGCATCAATCAGTTGGTCAAATTTAGGAGAGGGCTGTCAGATTCTGGTTATTGACCCAAAAATAAACCCTTCAACATCCAACAAATCAGGCTGATTATCCTTCCAAATCTTGAGCCAATTACTCTAATTCTCAGTTAAATCCAATTACTATTATAAAATTCAAAATGAATATCACAACGTCAAATTAAAGCAATTATCCACTTAACATCTCAGGCCAAATATCTCAACGTCAATCAATCTAAGTATCTACTTTACAGCTGTCAGACATTTATCTTTAAAGCTTAAAAAAAGAATGTTTTAGGTTGAAACTGCTGAAAAAGGGAAATTTCGGCCATTTGCAATTTTTCAATACTATAAAGAGCAATATTAATCAGAATGTTAAGGATATTGCCCAAAAGACCCTGGCCAATTCTTGGTGGAACCCCATAAACTGGGGTAACATCAGTTCAAAACCTGCACGGGCACTTTCAGTAAAATCAAACAATCAGATTTTGCCAATTTCACAATGTACTTCAGGGAAACCAGCAGAAGGTACTCCCCCAACCAGCACCAAGTCCTTCAACACACCTGCGCGGGGGCCACCCCCTTTTATAGGCATGGTGGCAGGCTCCTGAGGTGAAAAAAATTCTTGAGTGGTGATTGGTTGCAGTACATCAAAACCCTGCCGCATGGGTATATTCTGCCCCAATACCCCAACGTCCATCTTACCAATATTAACTCACTTTCCCCACAATCTGATAGGATTGACACCCATATTACCTAAATTGGAAAGCATCAAAGCTATTCCAAACCTATCCCCAAACCTCTCTGACCTTAAAAAATAGTATAAATACTAACTGTTAAAAGCCATAAAGGGATCACTTCTCATTTTACCCCTGCACTCATATTAAAAAAATCATACAAACCAATTTTTATAGTTTTCTATTTTTTATTTTATTAAATTCCTTTATGGGATTCACTGGCGTAGCACCAAGTGAGCGTAACTAAGCTGAATTTCTTACAAAATGGTGCTCACTACAGGGGGATTCCTGTATGCCAAAAGTAGTTGCTCTTGAAAACAACTAGCAAACGCTTTAGTCCGCCTTAAGGAGCTTGAACAGCGTCCTTACAAATTTTCTTTAAAGAAAGTTCACCCCTGGTGAAGGGAGCATTGCTACCTTCCTGTACGTTTACAAAGCCGCTATGGATGGCACCACAGACAAGCAAAAAGTTTGCCACATCCTTCCTTGTTTGAGTCGTCTATTGCAAGAGATGATAGTCCCTAACATGAACCCTTCATACACTTGGCCAGAGGTGAAAGAGGCTCTTCTGGCTGAATTCAGATTACAACAGAGTCGACACAGGGAAAAACAGGCTTTTATGCGCCTCAGTATGTTTGAAGGTGAATTAACCATTGTCTTTGCTGAACGATTTTACCTCGCTGAGCAAAGGTTGTCCACCTATAACATGCTTACCCTTGATGATGCCATCACCGCCCTGTTAACTGGGCTAGCCTCTCGACCCTCTCTAGCCGACACATCATCTCAGTGAAACGCCACTTCAAAAATCTCCGTGATATTAAAGAGGCTTTGTTCAAAGTGGCCAAATTCCAATTATGGGCTAACACAAGTGACGCTGAGGTGAAATCTTCAGCTTCCACCATTAAGGAGCTACCACTTGTTGAGCAGTTGGGAGTGCGCTCACCTGTGCCTATCCTCCCTACAAAACCTGTTCCCCCAGTACAACTTAACAAGGTCATCACTCCTTCTAATGAATCAACGTAATGTAAGATTGTAACAACCATATTCTCGCACAAGCTCACTAAAGCTTCTGTGCCTACCTCTCCAGCTAAGCTGGTGAATGCGCACTCTAAGGCTACCCAATCTTCTGTGGCTGTACCCTCTTCCTCCATCGCGGCCTTGCCCGTTGTCATGAATACCCTTGGGGAGGAATCTGAGGGGCGTTACGATGACGTTGATTACTACATACTAGAAGCCCCTGTGGAAGTAGAAGTACTTGATCATTTGAACGCTGGAGGAGTAGACGAGTCTACCATACCTGAGGAAACTTACCTCAGCCAAATTCTAAGGTGTTTAAAACTTATTGACACTGCCAGCGATGGTGACCAATTCTTAGCTGGCCTGATACGCCCTCTTCAGCGGGTTCATACCTTAAAGTCCATCATGGATAAATACCCTGAGACTGTTAAAAAGTTAACCTCACCTTCCGGTTCAAGGAGGTCTTAGCTTTATCACCTAACTTTGGAGGAACGCTCACCAAAGTTGAAGTGGTCATTAAAAAGGTCGAATACTTGCTATCCTGGACACTGGCTCCCCCGTTAATGTGATCTCCACTAAGCCTATCAAGAAAATAAAAGTAGCCAACTTGGAGTATACTTAAGAATTTGGAACTGTAGGCCCAAATAATACCTGTGCCTTCAGGGCATACTCTTCCCTTCCCTTCATATTGGAAAGCTTATCTTATCAGCCCCTGATGTGGCTTTGGACAACAACACATACAATATGCTCATTGGCACTCAGTTTATGATTGAATACGATGGAATAATAAACATGAAGCAAGGATACCTCTCATTGTTAGGCTATGAAGTCCCATTATTCTTATCTAACAAAGAACCCAGCAAGCAAGAATACTCTTGCCTGATCAGTTACCCTTTCTCAGCTATAGCTTTATCTTACTCCACCTCAGGACGCCACACTAGGAAATTGCACGATTAAGTAGATGCAAGGGATGGCATCCTTTCTATGCTGCAGATGAGATATTAATTAAACCTGGGGAACAATGCGTGGTAGACATTAAAATCACGATCCAAATCCCACACCACTGCTTGTTGCATATCACAAGTCTTGAGGGCGTTAGCCCATTGGATCCTAGGGTATTGCCTGGGGTACTATACCCAGCCTACCAGAGGCCTATTACCCTTCTGCTGGGAAACCTCACTGGAAAAGACATGATTATTTGAAAACACCAGGAGATTGTCCGAGATTTCCTACTTTCAGTAGAAGATATTGAATGTATCAACTCTGTTGGCTCTATAGCAGATTTGGGTTTTCCTACGGATAACCTGATGTGCACTATACCTAACCTTCATATTTCAGATGATGTAACCCCAATCAAATTGGAAAAAGTTCATACTTTATTAGATGAGTATAGCGATATCTTTTCTAAATCAGACCATGACTATGGTCACATGAAAGTCTAATGTCACTCCATCGATGTGGGTGATTCCCAACCTATTTGTTCAAAGCCCTACTATAAGTCAAAGGTGGAGGAAGAGCAAATGAGGACGGAGCTCCAGCAATTGCTTGATGTGAGATTGTTAGTTCCCTCACAAAGCACTTGGTCTTCTCCTCTACTGCTTATTAAAAAGAAAAATGGAGTCATTGGATAGTTATGGACTACTGAAAATTGAATAATCTCACAAAAAAGGATTTTCCTATTCCCCACATTGACAACTCCCTGGCCCAGCTCTATGGCTTTAACTTCTTCTCCGCCATGGACTTGGCTAGTGGTTATTGGCAAATGGACATTTCCGTGAAGATCAGGATAAATATGCCCTCATTTGTAGTGAGGGTCTTTTCCAACCAACCTGATTACCGCAAGGGTTGTGTAATGCACCTGCCTCTTTTCAGCGGGCAATGAACCATATTTTGCAAGACCTAAAGTTAACTTGTGCCATTGTATATCTTGATAATATCACAGTGTTCACACAAACCTTCAAAGAACAACTTGATCATCTGAAGGAAGTGTTTCAAAGATTACGCAAGTCAAATATTAAGTTAAAGCCTTCAAAATGTACCTTATTCCAAATGAGATTGGATTTTCTTAGACACTCCATTTCCCAAAAAGAAATTCAACCCATGTTAGATAAGGTTGAAGCGATTTCAAAGATGCCTCCCCCTAAGAATCTATTGGACATTCAGGTATTTTAGGGATGATGGGGTATTACCATCAATTTATCCCCAGATTTTCCCAGCTCAACGAACCACTCATTCGTTTATTGACTAAAAACACCCCTTTCTATTGAGGTGCTGAACAGAAGCTGCTTTTGAGGCGTTGAAACAACTGTTACAACAACGTCCTATCCTGAGACACCCATACTACAATAAATCTTTTATCCTGTTTACCAATGCTTCAGACTATGCTGTTGGGGCCATCTTAGCCCAATTAGATGAAAATAGTGTAGATCATCCAGTATCCTATTTCAGTAAGATGCTGTCAAAAGAGGAATGCAATTATAGTGTAACTGAGAAGGAGTGCCTCGCTGTTCTGTTAGCTGTGAAGCACTACCGCACTTTTTTATATGGGACTTCCTTTGCTGTGGTTACAGACCACGCTTCATTAAAATGTTTACAAAACATGAAGTACACTACTGGCTGGTTAGCTCGTTGGGCTCTAAAGCTCCAGCCTTACAATATGAAGATTGAACACTGTTCTGGGACTTGACACATGAATGTTGATGGGTTGACTCAGCTGCCTATCCTTCATTTAGATAACAGTGAGGCGTTGAGGTTGCATGATCTATTAATGACCCCAAACGAATGGTAGGATGAGGAGGAGCCCGTTCAGAAGATGTTATCCTGTCACTTCTGCAACACAAAAGTGGAGGATGGGAAAGTGTATAAACAAGTGGGATCGAAATTGCTACCTTACCTTTGCCCTCACAACGCGTACCTGCTATCCTAGAAGCTCACTCCACCTTAGGGCATGGAGGGGCAAAGAAAAATTATGAGTGGATTAAGGATCGTTACTATTGGGATGGCATGATGGAGTCTATTGTTGACGTCTTGGAAGCTTGCCTTACGTGTAACAAGCAATCCAGTTTCAAGGTTAGATACCAGTATTAACTCACTACCCCCCAACAACCGTTCTACACCATCAATTTGGATGTAGTAGGTCCCCTTCCTCAGTCTACTAGTGGTAATAAGTTTATCCTAGTAGCTATTTATCATTTAACTAAGTGGGTGGAAGCGGTGGCTCTTCCTGCTCAAACATCCAAGGACAAAGCCACCTTTTTACATCAATACATTTTCTCTTGACATGGGTTCCCCCAAGTCTTACTCTGCGATAATAGCAAGAACTTTACCTCCAGAGTAATCAAAATCCTGGCCACATCCATGAGGGCCCAACAACTTTTCTCAGCTCCATATAACCTCTCCACAAATGGGACTGTGGAAATAGAAAATGGAACCTTGGTTTCATCTTTGAAAACTGGCCTCCTATGATTCTCTTCACTGGGATCAATATCTACCTAGTGCTCTTATGGCATACCATATTAGCTATCACTGGATTTTAAAAAAAGTCTCTATTACATGTCTTGTATGGGCGGGAACCAGGCACACCCGCCCTCTTAGCTAAGGATGTATTCTCTTCTAGAGTTGAGGAACCAGAGAGAGTTATGAGAAGATTGGTTCCACGCATAATTTAACTCCAATCCAAAGCAAAGACCAATTTAGCAAAAACATTAACAAAAGAAGGGCAGGCTGCAAATGAGTTCTGAACCCCCTACCTACCTTCCAAGTATCCGACATGGTGTTGTACTACCATAACTGAATCACTCCTAGAATTGAAAAGCTTAGAACAATTTTGGAGGGTCCTTTCACCATCATCTACAAGAGAGGAATTAAGTACTCTATTAAAAGTCTAGCTACTGTATCATAATTAATCGCATACACAGCCGTTTCCTCCAACTCTACTTGCCCCCCAACATCCTTGAGGGGGTGATGTCAGACATCTACCTTTTCAGTTTAAAAAAAGAATGTTTTAGGTTGAGTTCCCCTGACAAAAAAGGAAATGTCAGCCATTTGTGATTTTCCAATGCTATAAAGAGCAATATTAATCAGAATGTTAAGGATATTGCCCAAAAGACCCTGGCCAATTCTTGGTGGAACCCCATAAACTGGGGTAACATCAGTTCAAAACCTGCACGGGCACTTTCAGTAAAATCAAACAATCAGATTTTGCCAATTGCACAATGTACTTCAGGGAAACCAGCAGAAGGTACTCCCCCAACCAGCACCAAGTCCTTCAACACACCTGCGCGGGGGCCACCCCTTTTATAGGCATGGTGGTAGGCTCCTGAGGTGAAAAAAATTCTTGAGTGGTGATTGGTTGCAGTACATCAAAACCCTGCCGCATGGGTATATTCTGCCCCAATACCCCAACGTCCATCTTACCAATATTAACTCACTTTCCCCACAATCTGATAGGATTGACACCCATATTCCTAAATTGGAAAGCATCAAAGCTATTCCAAAACTATCCCCAAATCACTCTGACCTTTGAAAATAGTATAAATACTAATTGTTAAAAAGTCATAAAGGGATTGCTTCTCATTTTACCCCTGCGCTCATTTTTAAAAATCATACAAACCAATTTTTATAGTTTTCTATTTTTTTATTTTATTAAATTCCTTTATGGGATTCACTGGCGTAGCACCAAGTGAGCGTAACTAAGCTGGATTCCTACACCAGCTTGGGCCAAATATCTCAACATCAATTAATCTAATTATCCACTTGACATCTCAAGATGAATATCTCAACGTCAAATAACCTGGTTATCCACTTGACAGCTCAGGCCATTTATCTTAACATCAATAAAATTTGATTATTCTCTCAAAAGCTTGAGCTGAATATCCTTGCATATTTGGGATGATTATATATACAACAAACTTGGCATTTGGTCCCAACTAATGTGGAGCAATATCAACCATTCATCATGAAAAATTGTCTGGGGATCAATCCTGAAAATTAACTATAAAAATCCCATAGATAATTAGAATAATAAGATTGACATCATAATTATAAATCAATTTCCCACTCTATGGCAAATTTCATATGTTAATCCTCATAATTGGCACAATAGCACTTGCACTTGGACCACCCAAATGTGAGTACTTAGTGCTATTGAGAGAGGCCTGCTAATATCCCTATTAGGTGTACATCATTTAATTGAAATCAATGCCAAATTTACAGAAGTCATATTTTCATCAGCAGTATGATAAAACTCAAATTGGGATATTCTAGGGCAATTTTGCACATTTATATTGCAATTTTTGCCCTTGAAGTCTTCCAAATATGAGAGTATTTTGCCATCAATAGTCCTAACAATAGGTCTTAATTGAATCAGTTTGAGGCTGAATTGAGGTGGAAAATAATTATCTGTGGAAATTGCACGCTCAATATGTGGCCAGGAGATACCCTAGAAGTATAAATACCATTGCCTGGTCTAATGAATTAGCATTGAATTTTACTTAAATAAATATTTTATTAAATCTCTTTATCTAGTTTTCTATCAGAAGTATTTTCTTGAAGAGTGTCGGCAAGCTGGCATTTCAGAAGCCTCAGCTTGTACCTTGCCTGCCTCAGTAGAAATTTCTAAATTTGTAGGGAAAATTAAACCCAAGATTGACCAGAAGAGTCGGATTAATTCAAATAAGCCTAGTGAGCTTCTGAATGGCTGAAGTACCATAAGACACTGGCTAAATCAAGGATTTTTGGCTAAACTTCTTCCCAATTAGATGTGCAGGAATCCATCTATCAAGTGAGCTATCCTTGAAATTTAACAACTCATGCTCACTCAAAATTGGTGACACTCTCTGAATTGGACACACACAACCAGTTACTGGCAGATTTGGCCAGAAGAGAAAGTGACAATGAGATGTAAACTAGTGACAAGATAATCTCTGATTATTTTAATACTAGATGCCAAGGCTCTGATGCAAGTAACTCCTACTCTCTGGATTTTATCACAGTGGGGTGCTCATGTAGATACAACAAGCCTGATTGATCTTACATCTGAAAGCGTAAGGCTATGCTGGAAACTCTATATCTGGGTTTCAGGATTGGTATTTCACAAATTGATCCTTCCTTTGGCCTGTTCTATTATCTTAGGATCAGGCACTCAAGATGGAGATATACATGAAGTACCATAATGCAACTATGGCATCTCTTGCCAAACGTCTCACAGACAGTCAGGCAACTAATGAGTTCCTTATTAACTTTGTCCAACCCTCAATCAAGAATACCCAGTGAATCCTTGCTAGATAAAATCTGGAACTCATGGAAATTTACTGAGTACAAGGGGAGGAACAATCTTCCCAAAATGCTCTACTGGAAAAATTAAATTCCAGTTTTACTGAAGCCTGAAAATCAATTGCGGTTAATACAGGACTTGCCAATGAAGCTCATGAGAGATTAAACACCCTCAAGGAGCTACTAAATGAAGGAGTCCTGATGAAGGCTGCAGAAGTTATTGCTCACTATGGGCTATCACATGAATGGATGCAAAACATGAATACCCGATGGTAAAGACTGTAAATTCATTATGATTTCCTATTATCTCAGACATAACAACTCACCATGCAGGCCACTTTAAGCCAAAGAGAGCACCTGGACTTAAATTCAAAGCACTCTAACTTTTAGAATTATGTTTGGACTGAGCTGGGTATTGTGAACAAAAACATCAAAGACCTTGCAGCATTACCAGCAGTCCCAAATAGGGATGAGGAGGATGCCTATATCAAAGAGGAATTTTCAAAAATTTGACAGTTGTGTCAATATTGCAGGCCATAAATACTGATATTACTCAAGATAATTGGGAACTCAGAATGCAATTATCAATTGCAAATTCACAAGTAGACAGTATGGCCAAAGATTTTAAAAGCATAACATCCAATCAACCTTTATTTAAAAAGTAACATTAGAACCTTAAAAAAGAATTCAAATCTTTCAAAAAGCAAAGCTGCCAGTGCTCGCCCAGCATTGCCAATAGAGAAATTGGAAAAAAAACTCTGCCCATTCTGCCAAAAACAATTCAAAAAAACAATTAAGGGCCAAATTTAAGCATCAGAATCCAGTAGTTCAGAACAATAAATATAAAAAGAATCATTAGAAATTGACACCAATGTAGAACTGATATTTCAAAAATCCGTCCTATTCCTAAAGTTTTGGAATTAATACTGACTCCATATACTCCCCAATGGGAAAGAGGGCTGATTCTAAATAAAGATACACCAAGACATTCAAGTACTAGAAGAAGTACAACACCTATGCCAAAACAGGGAGAGATGACTTCAAACCATTGAACTTGCCAAAGTTTGATAGGGATGAGACGTTCACTCTTTTCTCAAGCTATTTGAAAAAGAAATTTGGGGAGCATCAGACCATGCAAAAGGATCAGCACTAATCAACTCACTAGATGCCCATAGCTGTGACCTCGTTATGCCCCTATTTGGGTGACAATTGGTCCTATATAGATGCAAAATTGTGGTGACAAAACAGTTTGGAGGGCTGGAAAATTAGAAGCCTGTAAACGAGAGCTTCTTGATATTTAATATAAAAAAATGAGATTATTATGGACTTTTCAGACAGATTTTTCCATGAGGCACAAGTCTTGCTAGGGTGCAAAGCAATAGATAAGTTTGATTCTGAAGATTGCAATGGAACATGCAGTCAAGCCCTACTGTGACTAGCACCATGTCATGATACCTACATTCAATGGAGAAATGAAAACTCAAGAGCTTACCAATTACTTAAGCTGTTCACGCAGTTTTGATATCCCTAATTGGCCCAAGGACCAAAAAAAATTCCTATCTTTGGGCCCAAAAAGCAACACTATGTACAACCAAGGGAAAACCCCCAAACTACAAACCAAAAATTTGATCAAAACAGCAAACAGTGCCGATTACATGCCACAACTGTGGTCAAAAGGGGCATTTCACTAGCCAATGCTACAGACAGTCAGAAAAAACTCCTGGGGTCAACATTGCTCTAGAAGACAACAGTGACAGAGGACAGGAAAAGAGCTGGTGGAGTAGAGGCGTAATTCTCTAACTCCACAAATGTTTACCAAACCATTTCACCTGACCCTGGCGAGCTCTTTAAGGCTGAAGATGTTGCTGAAGATAACCTCCACCATATTATGGCTAATGATGTCCTTATGTTCACTACTTGGGCCAAATAAAAAGCAACTAAACCCTTGAAAATTACCAAAGAAGCCCAAGCAGATATTTCAAAACCTTATGCAAAACAGATTATTGATCATGGTTTAGACGTTCAACCTGGATGTTTAACTGACCTACCTTCGCTTAATAATGTACAAGCAGCTATTCCCATGAATGCCTTAGCAAATAAATTTCCAGATATTTGCTCAAGTTTTAAATCACATCTGGAACCGGGCAGCAGTCACACTAGCCACACAATAGTGCCTCTGAAAACTACTCTGAATGTACTCATGTGGATATAGCAGTAAATAAAGTGTGAGTTTGGGCCATCGTTGATAGTGGTGCTCCTATCATATTAGTCAGCACAAAGTTGGTTAAAAAGTTGGAAATTGCGTCTGATGTTGCCCATTTTCAGGAATATGGTACAGCTGGAGCGCATACAATTAAATTGATGTGTGCATAAAGTACCCTATCTCTCATATTTGGATCTATTGTAGTGACAGCATCTGCCATAATGTTGTCAAATATGAACTATGATATTCTAATTGGGACGGATTTCCTAAGGAGATATGAAGTTGTTGCCAATCATAATGATGATACTCTCACCATTCTTGGCCAGGCTATCCCGCTTTACTATAACAAGGATAGGACAGTTGAGAAAAAGAAGTCCATAGTATTCATAAATCTGGCCTGCAAAGATGGAATAGTCCAGATTGAGTGTGTCAAAGCGCGGTCAAAGATAAAAACACTACCCACCCATATTAAAGAGTCAAAGGGCATCACACTTTGGTCAAATCAGCATATTACTAAAATCTGGAGATCAATTAATTGTCCCAACTAAGCTGACAATTAATATCTCAGAAGTACTTTATGGTAAATTATATCAGCCATAGTCTAAATCTCAATTTGAGATGAACATTGCTCCTGGTATTATCATTCCTGGCCACGGAAAAATTGACATCTTGTGTGCAAACCTGTAAAATTGGCCTATCTTCATAAAGTGACAATAAACAATCTCTTTTATGCATCTGTTCCCTACAACGGAAATTCACTCATTCCATGAGTTCAGAACTTTTGTCAAATTAGGACTTTTCATTAAGGGCTTACTCATTATTAATAATGTTGTCCCTATGGTCAATTTAAGCAACCTGGCCAACTATAAGAAAAACCAAACTCAGTAGTTATAGTCTAAATAATGGGAAATATTAGCACTTAATGATTTTAATTTGGGATGTTCTAAGAGTGTCATCAACAATACTGATTCTGAAGATCAAAAACCAATTTGATTACGCCCAATTAGATGCTCAATTTTATCAGAGGAAGCTGTATCCAAGGAGATTAAGGAAACCTCAATCGCGGCATGCTAGTCTCTTTAAAAAGTCCATGGGCAGCCCCAATTCTAATAGTGAAGAAAAAGGATGGAAGCAATCAAGTAGTCATTGACTATTGGAAGTTAAACACATCACAAAGAAGGACTTGTACCCTCTGCCACAAATTGATGATGCCTTGGAAAGGCTAGGAGGCGTGAAGTTCTTCTCAACAATGGACCATATCAGAAGGTATTGGCAAATAGATCTGCCCAAAGAGGAGCGCGAAAAATGTTCAATTATAACACAAGAGGGCATATTCTAGTTGATGAGAATGCATCAAGGGCTCTGCAATGCCTCAGCTACCTTCTATAGGGCCATGGGCACAATCCTGGGAGATTTGAAGTTGTCATGTGTACTAGTTTACCTTGACAGTATCAACGTTTTCAGCAGCACTTTTGACGACCACTTAGAACACTTAGAGGAGGTTTTCAGAAGGCTAGAAGCTGCAAACTTAAAAATTAAGCCCGAAAAGTGCCGTTTTTCAAAAATAAGCTGGAATACCTCAGCTTTGTAATTGAAAAAGTTGGTATTAGGCCCCAAACCTCTATGTTAGATGCCATTCTCAAATTGAAACAGCCCAAATCCAAGCGTTGTATTCAAGTATTCCTAGGCACGATTGGGTACTATTGCCAATTTATTGCTGACTTCACAAACTTGGAGAGCCACTTTCCTATCTACTTAAGTATAAGGTCCCATTTGACTGGACTCTAGATTGCCAAAATGTATTTAATCAACTCCAATCAGCACTATTGGTCGCACCTGTTTTTAATATATGGACTTTGATTGTGAATTTATTGTCCAGACTGATGCATCCCTAACTCCAGTGGGTGCCGTATTATTTCAAATTGTGGAAGATGGTGAGGAACATCCAGTTGCCTTTGCTAGTCAAACCTTAAATGTTCATGAGAGAAATTACACAATAGAGGAACAAGAATTCTTGGCCAACATATATGCTTGCAAAAATTTCAGGTCTAACTGCATGGCACTCATTTCAATTTTTTTACTGATCATGCGTCCCTAAGATGGCTGAACAACTTAAGATAGCTTGAGGGCCAATTAGCCCGCTGGGCATTAAAACTTTTTTCTTATGACTGCACAATTGAGCATCAAGCTGGGTAAAGCATCAAAATGCTGATTGCCTTTCCCTACTACCTACTATTGCAACACTTAGTTTGGCTGCCAATGAGTTTTTTAAAAAATATCAGTGGAGAGTACCAAGATGAGCCTGAATCATTCAAAAACTATTATTGGATATACAAAAAACATAACTATTGAAAACGGGACACTTTGCAAGATCATTTAGGGAAAGAAGTATATTTTTCAAGACCATCATCCTGAACAGACATCATTTTGGCTTCCCATAAGGCCATAGGGCATAGTGGATTTAAAAAGATGAAAGAGCATCTGAAGCAATTCTACTGTTGGGATTCAATTAATTTTGACATCCAAGGAACGTTAGAATGCTGTGTGGAGTGTCAAGATGAAAACCATTCTAAAAAATCACATCTTATCAGCTTGTTCAGCCCAAGATTTCCTGGCACACTGTATCTATTAAAATTGTCAGCACACATCCAACAAGCAATTTTAAGGCCAAATACATTATTGTAGCTATCAACCACTTGACCAAATGGTTCAAAACCAAGGCTATTTGGGAAGCAGGAGTGGCAACTACAGCCAAGTTTGTCCTTGAAAACATACTCCACAATAATGGATGTCCTCAGGCTACTATTACTGATAATGGAACGAATTTTTCCACCAATGTCCTTGCCAAGATCAACCAATTAATAAGAGTATGAGGTGCGCTTTCTGCTCCCTATCATCCCAAAACTAATGGCACTGTTGAGCATGCAACTGGTACATTGGTGAACATTATCAGAAAATTAACTTTGTCCAAACTATCTGAATGGATTACTTATTTGAGTTTGGCATTATTTGCCTACACTATCTCCTACCATTTGGCAACCAAGATATCCCCTTTTTCAATTATTATATGGAAGAAATCTGGCCCTACCATCACTACTACTTTTGGTCATAGAAGATCCTGGTAGGAACAGTTATCCTCAATACGTTAAGAAGCTTGTGGATACATTAATCAAACTGCAAGCTCAAGCCTTTGACAACAGTTTTGCCATAAAAAAGACCTGACATAAAAAGGATTTAGAAAATTGCTACAAATTAGTTGAATTTGAAGTTAATGATGAAGTTTTATTTTGCAACACCACAGATTGGGACGGTTGCAAAAGTTAAATTGCATCTGGGTAGAACCATTTGAAATAATTGAGAAGACATCCCAGTTCTTATACACAATCAAAGATATTGGGACTGGCCATATATACAACTGAGACCATGCAAATTCCTAAGAAGGTTCAATAAGATGGCTTATTAAAAAAAATAAAAGTATATAATAAGAGCATAAAAAAGAAAAAACTAAAGAAAGAAACTTAAAAGTTTAAAATAAATAAAAAGAAAAACATATAACCTAATTAATACTACAGTGTACACTTGAGGATGGGGAGGGGATCCAACTCCAGATTCATTTTCAATTGGGGCCAAAGTTAGGGCTATGCACCTGGCCTACTCTATTGGCGACTCAGGCCAAAGTTAAAAAATGATAAAGATCAATGAAGGCTAATTGGGAATTTTAGGGCTTATGTTCAAGTAAGTGGGAAAATGTCAGATTCTGGTTGTTGACCTGAAAATAAACCCTTCAACAACCAACAAATCAGGCCAATTATCCTTCCAAAACTTGGGCCACCTACTCTAATTCTCAATTAAAGCAATTACTATTATATAATTTGAGCTAGAATATCTCTTTTTTTTAGTACTAGATGGTGAGCTAGAATATCTCAACATCAATTTAAACTTATTATCTAATTGACAGCTCAGGCCAATTATCTTAACATCAATTAAATTCAATTATTCTCTTAGAAGCTCAGACCAAATATACTCACATATTCAGGCCAATTATTTAATTTAATTTTATTTGAGGTGGGCCAACCTGGGGATGATACTGCACCGACGAGGGGAAGTGAAGAAAATGGGAAAGGAGGATAAAACCTGGAAAACCTCCATGTGCGGTGTATGATAGGCCAGGAACTCCATGGACCGCCTTTGCTATTCGCTATCTCAGTTCAGGGCATTGGTGCGCAATGCCAACACAGTCATAATCATCCCCTACCCAAAGTTCACTACCAGGATCAAACTCGGGGAGGCAGTGGTAGAGGTCCCTATTCTACCACTGGGGTATCCTCCCCCATATTCAGGCCAATTATACATACAACAAACTCAGCATCTGCTCCCAACTAATTGGGAGAAATATCAACCATTTATATTAAAAAATTATTTGGGGATCAATTCTGAAAGATAAATTTTAAAATCCCATAGATAAATAGAATAATAAGATTGACATCATAATGTTATAATTAATTTCCCACCCTATGGCAAATTTCATATGTCATTTCTCATAATTGGCACAATAGCACTTGCACTTGGACCACCCAAATGGGAGTACCTAGTGCTATTGAGAGAGGCCTGCTAATATTCCTATTAGGTGTACATCATTTAATTGAAATCAATGCCAAATTTACAGAAGTCATATTTCATCAGCAGTATGACAAAACTCAAATTGGGATATCCTAGGACAATTTTGCACATTTATATTGCAATTTTTGCCCTTGAAGTCTTCCCAAATATGAGAGTATTTTGCCACTAATAGTCCTAGCAATAGGTCTTAATTAAATCAGTTTGAGGCTGAATTGAGGTGTAAATAATTATCTGTGGAAATTGAACACTCAATATGTGGCATGGAGATACCCTAGATGTATAAATACCATTGCCTGGTCTAATGATTAGCATTAAATAATATCTCTTAATAAAGATATATTTTATTAAATATTTATCTAGTTTTCTATTGGAAGTATTATTAAGAAGAGTGTAATCAAGCTGGCATTTCAGAATCCTCAGCTTTTACCTTATCTGCCTTAGTAGAAAGTCCCAAAATTTTAGGGAAAATTAAACTCAAGATTGATCAGAAGAGTCATATTACATCAAATAATTCTAGTGAGCTTCTGAACAGCCAAAGTACCATAAGATACTGGAAAAATTAAGGATTTTTTGGCTGGACTTTTTCCTAATTAGATGTGCAGAAATCAATTTATCAATTGAGCAATTCTTAAAATTAAACAGGGGCAACTGCCAATTTGGGAAGTTTTCCACAGGGAAGTCCAAGTTGGAATAAAAAATGACGTTTTAACAACGTCAGACAACGGTAGGGCATGTGTTCTTTTACAAAATTCATTCAAATATAATTTCACTGGGTGGCCAAATTGGTGAAGAGAAAAGAACTTGTAGAAGGTGTGAATGGATGACATGGCCAGATGATGTTGCTCCAGGACATGCTTTAAACTCTCAATGGATCTCCAAAAAAGAGGATGTGTTCAGAACACCACAAAAAACCAGTTGGCCGCCTCTGGAGACAGCTGATATAGCAAATCCACCCTACATGAGGGTGGAAAAAAGCTAGACAATTTATTATTATCAAAAGAAGCTTCCAGTAAGAGGGAAGCAAGGACCTGTTGGCTTTTGGAGTAAATTTCAGGAGGAAATTTGGTGGATCACAATAACAGGATCCTAAAAAATCTGAGTTTACCAGGTATGAGCAGGAAGGTGGGCACTTCCCAGTTGGTAGTTGCAAGAATAACGCCAAGATGACCAAATCAAAAACCAAATGAGAAAACTGTGGTGAGCACCATAGTGCCGTGACAAATGGCCAGAACACCCAAATTACACATAACAAAAGCCCCATATGGATAATTCTCATGCACATAAAATAAAAAGGTTGGTTGACTAATGTCAAGAGAGTGTCTGTAACTCTCTTGTTCCTAGTGAGGTGGTGCATGATGCACAGCCACACCACCAAGGAACTAGCCATTAGCAAGATCAGAAATAGAGAACCATGGAGGGTGCCAGAGCAGAAGGGACCTAGGTCAAGGATGTACAATGCAGTGTATAAAAGTAAATAACAAAGTAACAACAGAACTTGTTTGGCCCCCAAAGGGAAATCCTTAACCAGGTGTAGATCAGTGCTAGGGAGCTTGGGTACCTCAATCTGAAGGGGACCAGTCAGCCCACAGATGCACTGGATAATGCAGTTAATTGGAAAAAATGAAATGGCCAACGTAGTTGGAGACCTCCTCAAAGAGGTCCACACACAGGTTTTCCAAGAAATCATATTCAAAAAATGTAAAATAACAGTAATTGTTTATTGGGAAGTCAACCAATGCAGAAAGTTGTTTTCAGGGAAACATACTAAAATAATAGGGGGTGAGTTGTCAATTGGCAGAAGTGGTGCTAAGCTTAAGTTCACTAATAGGTGCATGCTACCATCAGTTTGAGTCCTGTAACTCAAAATTGACCAAACTCAAGTTAAGGATTGTAATTGGATATGAACTGACTTAGTAATATTAAACCTGGAATGGGTTAAAGCCCTGTTCCTTGAGCTACTCTAAAAAACCATCAGAAATAAGAATGTAGCAGGTGCATTTTTATGCCCCAGCTGTAATGCCAGGCCAAGCATCATGAACATTCCCAGGACCAACCTATACATATTTTACCTGTACCCAGCGTTGGTCAAGGATATGCTTAAGGTCAGGGAGGCCTGCCAACTTCACCTTTTTGGCCACCTGAAGGGCAGCTTTACCCATACAATTGGTTTCCTCAACCATGTCATTAAGCTATGACACCATATGACTCATCAGTTTAATGACTCCAATAGACTTTATATACTATAATAAACTAAAGTCACTTCTCATTTTTATCTATATAAATTTTAGTTTAAACTACAGTTGCAATATCTATTAAATATTGGTGCAACTTTTTATATCAGAATATCATTTATATCAGCAAACCTTTAATACTATCTTAAAAATTTTTAGGTTTTAGTAATATATATATGGTATTACTAATAGAGGACACAGCCTTTGGATCTATTTCTTTGTCTTTTAATGTGCAACTTAGAATTAATCTGCATTTGTGTAGTAAATTATGAAAAGATAGAGCCTGATGTAAGGCTGTTATTAGATTTACCCAGAAGTGTTAACTTAGTAATTTCATTTTGACAGTTAGAAAGTTTTTATAATAATTTTTACAAAAGCAAAAATTATCAACTTCTAGTTTGCTATTGATATACTTTCTAGAACTTAATTTAAAGTACTAATAGATTTAATATATATATAAACAAAAAACTATAATAAACTTTTGTATGAATCCAGATATTTAGATATGGATAAATTTTATAAGCTTTACTTATAGTTATTATGCAGAGGTAAACAAGTTTAATTTAAAAGGATGATATTTATGAATAGAAAAGATCTATGACATAGCATATATATCAAAATTGCAAAAATTGATAGAATAAATTTACTTGGTAAGAACAAAACTAGTAACCTTACCATATAGGGTAATTTAAGTTATTTTAAAGTCTTCCAATCAACTTTTAAAATATTATAGTTATGCTATGAAATTTCAAGGAGGTTTTAATATAAATTAGCTTTTCTACTTATATAGTATAGGCTGCAAGCAATCATTATATTTATAAAGCTTATGGTGGACCAATAAATTTCACGTAGTCCAGTAAGTTGGCCAAACTTATGTGCAATTATTTCTATATTGCATAAATGATGCTAGGCTGAGGTAGCTACCCTCTTATACTAAAGCGCAGTTGGTATTGATAAAAATATATTGTATACTAACGCTGCTGTATAGTAGCAATTATTTAGATAAAAATCTAAAAATTTCAACTTATTAGCATCTGAAATTCAAATTAAGATGATTATAAGTATAACTAAAAGGGTATTCATCTATCTCTGCTGTTACAGTTTTGTGAATTGCAAAATATGGCATATTTTTCATGACATAATATTACTCCAATTTTTTGATTTATAAATAATTTGACTTATAATAGCAGCTATTAAGGTTACTTGGCCGCGAAGCAGCAGTGATGGCAAATCTGATTTAAAAAAATTGATAAGTCGAGAACTACTAAACCAGTAGATTTGAGCAAAGATGATTATTGATTAAGGGTTCTATTTCGAAATTTCTTTTTCATATGCGATGGATTGATAAGCTGGGCTGATTAGAATGCGATAAGCGGCAAAATTGCAGTTTTTAAAAATAAACCTTTGCTATCAATTGAATAATTGATCGAAGCTTAATTTACATCGAACCCCCAAACCTAGAAATACCCAACTAAAGGTCGCAGCACCGAAAACTTACTTGCTAGCAAATATGTTTCAGAGTCTAATCTGATGCGCTATCAACCAAGCTTACTTTGCCAGAATTTCAGCTCAATTCTTGACTCCCAAGGTAATTTTAATGACAATAATTTGTACTTTGCTGCTTTGGATCTGGTTTGACTCCATGCCCACTAGGCTGATTTTCTTTTCAAAGCTAATGCAGCTTATCAGAAACTGGGTCCATTCTCAATGTAAGGCTTTTGTTAATGGTTGGAGCGTTTTACATTTCGCGCTGGTGTTATCCTTGCACTACAAATTAACTTAATGCGTTTAACGACTCGCGTGCTTTCTTTGTATTTCTTTTTTGTTTTTGTTCAACAGTGCTTTATGTAGACTTTTTGCATCTAATATAAGCTTAGATTCAAGTTTAAGCTAAAAACGTCACGCTTGCTCTCCTTCTCAAAACCTCTTCATTTAGCACTTTGTCAAATTATTCTCCTCTGCAACTTGACAGATTTATTTCAACTGTCTACGCTTAGAAGATTAAAGATCTATCAAGTCGCTCGCCATGTCTGGGTCTAATACCACTGGAAGGGGTCACAATCGTCCGGCTCCATACCATCGTAAGCAACAAAATAATCACGCTGGCAATACTTGGCACGGGAACCGAGATTCAGCGGATTGGGACTGCCAAGTTCCAGCTGGGTTATATCCTCAGCAACCGGCACCACTTAAGCAAAACAACATTCCTGGGACTTCCTTTCCAAATCTACAACCTCCTAACTCCTTGTACCAAACTCCCAGCGCACCCACCTCAGCCAATGATTATTATGGACCCTCGGGCTTTAATTATTCGTCACTGCAAAGCTACCACTATCCGATGCCTATCCTCACGCCTCAGGCCTTAGCACCGATGCACCAACCATTCTTTAATGGGGCACCACTTCGACCGCTGCCACAACCTCCTGGCCAACCACAGCAGAATCGCCCCCTCTCCTGGGGTATTACGCCCACACTTACCTGGCTCAGCCTATGTATGGACCTTACGTTCCCCCGCAGCAACCCTGGCTTGGCTACCTTGCCCAACCTTACCAACCATTTGCTGCCAGCTTTCAGCCTCCCCCAACGAATGCCTATCTGGTTCCTCCCATTATCCCAAACGTGGCAGTCGATACTAGGCCGGATCCAGGCTACTACCTTACTAATTTGCATCCGCCGCCTACTTTGAAGCCTACGGCCCCGGTCACGCCACCACAGAACAGGCTTAGCTACTCGCCGCACTTACCGGGGCCACCGGCTTCCAGCGAGAAGCCTTCCTTTCCCAAAGCCCACGTTTTTCCCATCGAGCCTACCCCAAAGGTAGGCATTACTGGTTGCCCGTTATTACCCTTTTAGGACTTGCCATCTCCCAGCCCTCCACGCTTTGGGCCCACCGAGCTGTATGAGAAGATGGCGCAGATTGGCGAGGGAACTTATGGGTAGAGATGCTTTGTGATGGCATTAATATTGGTTCAGCAAGGTCTACAAGGCCAGGAACCTTAAAACACAGGACTTTGTCGCTCTCAAGTGCCTTCGGCTTGAGAAAGAGCGTGAAGGGGTAATGTAGTTCGCCATTGGCTTCCAATCTAACCCGTATAGTTCCCATTGACTGCGCTTCGCGAGATAAAGCTTTTGCAGCGGCTGCGTGACAAACGGATTGTCCAACTCCTTGAGATCCTCACCATCGATCGTAAGTGACCTTGGTGTCCCTTTCTAACGCATTAGAATCGATCTTTATGGTGTTCGAATACATGGATTATGACCTATCCGGCTTCCTCTCGCATCCTGCGTCTGTCATTACGCCCACTCATATCCAACATCTCATGCTCCAGCTTCTCCAGGGCCTGGCGTTTCTACACGAGAATGGCATCGTCCACCGCGATCTAAAAGGTAAGCTGGCGAAGGTCTGAGCTAACTTTAGGTTCCAATTTGCTTTTGGACAAGAAGGGCAACCTCAAAATTGCCGACTTTGGCTTGGCCCGCGTGCTGGACCAGAAACGCAACGGCGATTACACCAACCGAGTGATTACCCTGTGGTATCGCCCGCCCGAATTACTGCTAGGGGCGACCAACTACGGTAGCGAGGTGGATATTTGGGGTGCGGGGTAAGCCAGCCTAGTTTGCTTCACCTAATCTTTAGATGCATCATGTTGGAGATGTTTCTTCGCACCCCCGCCTTCCCGGGTAAAGATGAGATCAGCCAGTTGGATCTTATCTATCGCTGCCTTGGCACACCAAGTCCCAGTGTATGGCCTGGGATTGAGGATCTGCCCTGGTACCAGCTGCTATTGCCGGTTGAGTGCCACCCACCGAGCCTTAGATCAACTTACTCCAGGTAAGCATCACCTATACCTCCCAACCTTTAGCGCCCTACCCAGCCTGGGCTTAGATCTGGTTGAGGCGATGCTAACCATGTGTCCACGAGATCGCATCTCTACCAAAGATGCTCTGGCTCACCACTACTTTCTTGACGCTTCCCATCCCGATGACTTTCCAATTTTGGATGGGGACTGGCACGAATACGAGGTGAAGCTCTTTCAGCGCAAGGAGAGGGCTCGAAGGCGCCTGTCATAAATTTATTACCGCGTCTAGACCAAGTTTACTCCTGCCACTTGATGGCCTCGCATGAATTGCTTGCTAAGGGCCACCACCCTGCAACTTTGCAGTGCTACAAGGTATGGCCCTCCGCTAGGTTGTTGACTACTAGCAGCTGGCCCCAGATGGAAAGTCCTTCCGCGCCTCCAATAAAATTTACTTTGAACCCTGTTTTTGAGTGTTGATCCAGGTGAGTTTGGCTATCACTCTATTCCATATTGGAGTCTGTCTGCAGCTCCACTTATGTAAATAGTATATCATCTGTAATTATACTAGAAACCATAAACCTTATCTTTATTAAAAAATAAACGATAAAATATAATATGAGATTTTTACTTCTAATACTGCTTAATTTTAATATTAATACTGATAGTGATCAAGTTTCTATCATTACTTTTAATTTATATACCAAATTTTATATGCACTTTTAGCTGATTACTATACTATTAACTACTGCTTATATATGATGGTATAAATTAAGAATATTTAACCTTTAATGATTGTAGTGGAAGATAGTATATTATAACTTTAAGCATCTTGTCAAAATATAATCACTAATCTAAAGTCTATATTTAAGGCTTTGCTTTAGGGTTGCTGGCAAATGAGGTTTGCGTACTATAGGTTATAAACATATTTTATTGATAATCAACAAGAAACTTATAGTTTCTCTTTAGATAGCTGATATAAGATTGACTAATAAAGCTGATGATATCTTGTAATGTATTTAACCTGTGCAGATTTGTATAATTTATGGCATATATCAAAATTTTGATTAACCCGACACCACTAAGGTATATGCATCTAGTATAGGCTTGTGAAATCAAGCCAAGTGCTAGAAATCTGTAGTGAATCCTTGTTGAATAACAAGTATTAGCAGAACTGGATAGTTGAGAGATATATGGCAGATATAAAATTAATTAAGATCAATTTCTAATAACATTGTTCTAAGTAGTAAATTAGTTATAAGGTACAAGCTAAGTTTTAAATTTTATCTATTTTATAAAGACAATATAATACAAGTGGGTTTATAATAATTTTGGAACTCAGACAAATATAAGTATTGTACACCCTTGTAAAGAAGCCAAGTTCTATATTTGAACAAACAGGTTGAGTGAGTCCCTCGATAGATAACAAAGGTGATAGTAAGAGAGTTTGAGCCTTACATTGTCATAGAACCTGATTCCTTTTCAATATTCCTGATTAGTTTGAGCATACTAATCTAATAATGACACCCAGTATGATGTATGTAGGATAAGGTTTGGATTTTTTGCTACTGATTATTCAGCTTAAGTACCCAAAACTTTTATAATGATAGCTGCAAAAAGGTTAAGTATAGCTAGCCTCAGATGTTTTAGATATAGAGATTTAAAATTGTGTAATAAGCTTGATTTCAGGCAATTTGTTTTGGCTTATACCTATAGGGCTTATTAAGGTTTAGCTCATTGTTTATAACCTTTTAGGAAGATTTCTTTCAATAGAATGGTTAAATGCAGTATATCATATAAGCTCTAAATTTTCTTTACTACTCATATTACATAATTAAAATGAATTTTTTTACTTAAACTGTTAATACTTAAACTAACTTGTATAATGTCCTTGGTGGTCATCATTATTGAGTATCTCTCTGGTATTTAGAACTAATACTATATTGTAAAGTCAAATGTAGCTTTAAGGTTAGTATTTGCTCCTTTTTATTGAAAATTTATAGAAAACCAGACTTGAAACAAATATTTTTGATGCTGCAGGGGACACTAGCGTCTTCTCAACTTTTTGCTCTGAAAGTAATTTCAGCATAGGTTCTCCTTCTGAAATTTTAGTCAAGTTTCTTATAGTATAGTTCAAGTGATTACTTTTATATTATCTTTCTAAAAACATGTAGGCTGTATCTCATTATATAACCTATTAGCTCTTTATTTTTTGAAGAGATAATTTAGTCTTAATGATATAATAATAGTTGATGATGAGCTAAATTAATTATCAACTTTTAGTCTATTGACATATTGTAGAAGCTTATTATGCAATATAGTTTTGATTTCATCATTATTAGAAGAGATTCCATTATCTATCGTTGTTCTATTGATATATCTAAAATGATTTATTGTAAATAAATTTTTAACCTAGAGAAGGAAATAATCAAAACTAATTTTCTAATGGCTATAATAGGTAAACTATATAAAACTAATTTTTAACAATTAATGGGCAGTTAACAAAAAGGCAAGTATGCTTGTAGCTTTAGTAAGGTAAAAAACCTAAGCAATTGATTTATTTTTTAAGTATTGTGTTTATTTTAGATATCTCTAAAATATTGGGTAAGTAACTCTTATAAAAACAGATTCATCAAAGTTCACAAAGAGTTTAATTTACACTAATAACTATTAGCTCATATAACTAGTAGTTACCAATATGGATATTGTTACTAACTTAATAGAACATCTATACTTAAACTTTTAAGCCAACTCAATAAGTGAGAATGTATAATATTGTTTATATTCTATTACTAAATGCATATTATAATATTTAACTAAAAACTGCTGTTAAAAGATTAAATAAAAGAGCTTTAATTTTCTTAAAAAGAAGCACGATTAAACAAAGAATCTTTGAATGTAAAAGATTATGTCCTGAATATAACACAAGGTAAAGTAAAAAACCAGATATTTATTTCAAAAATCATTTTTTTACTTGTTTATGCTTAATTCCTTGACTAAAAACAACAATAATTTATAACTTGTCCACTATCAAATTTGTCCATATATATGCAACTATTTATAACTAAGGCACAATAGGTTATTTCTATTAGTGAATATATAAAAATATCTACTTAATACTATAATCTATAATTGTCTTTATAAAAGAATATAATTTAAACGTTATCATTATTTTGGTGTTTTTCCTAAAGAATATCAAATCTAAAAGGATATTAAGGTTATAACAAGACATTTTGGTCATCTATATCATCCAAAATTAAAGATAGAACAATTTATTCAACATATAACTTTAACCTTAAGTTTGAGGGTATGGCTTAATAAAATCTAAAAGTAAATACTTTAATCTTGATATAATATGTGGCTATAAAAACTGAGATTACACAACATTATATAGTGTACTTCTTTATTTCATGCTAACGTTATATTTATTCTAAAGAGGAGTGGATAGCATTTTGGGGTGGTTCCTGCTCCAGTATGGGTCAGGTTTTGATCTAAACATGTTCAAAACCAGCAAAGGCTAAAAAAACTCAGTGTGGTATATTTGTTCCAAGGTTGACCCACCTCATTTACTTTATATTTATTATAAACCTGCTTTTCCTAAATTATAGAACACTTTGTAGAAAGGCTAAAATATTTAAGCCTGATCTCCATCCCTATGCTATTGATATCTTTTTTTTAGTACTAGATGGTCTATGCTATTGATATCTTCTTCTTTTTTAATCTCAAATTTCAATGTTGGCCCACCTTGTAAAAGCAAAATATAAAAAGCATAGACAATGTATAAGTTAGCTTTGTAAGATTGACCTTAAATACATACCTTAGTTATTAGCATCAGTTTTTGCATAGTTAACTTGGTAAAATCACTTAAAATTCCATAATTAGATTTTCTGATTTATATAAACTAATTTTCTTGATGCATATCTCCCATAGTTTTCAGTTCCTAAAGAATTTAGCATTTCTTGAGATATTAATCATATTAGTTTTTCTGGGATTATTTGTCCTAGTGAAAACTTTGCAGAATTGATCTTTTGGTCTAAGATTGGCATAACTATGCTACTATTAGCTTTACAAGAGATATATTAGTAGACTAAGAGTTAAAAATCATCTTTATTTATAAAATTTATTAATGTTTGATATATTAATTTTATGGAGACTTAAATGATGCTATAGTTCTTTGACATTAGGGTCATACACTTCAATAAAGATCAAAGCTGGATCAGTAGTTTTCATAAGATGGCCACATCATTTAAGGGGTACCTCTATGAAAGTGCCTTACTGATTATAGTTTAAAGTCAATAGTCTATAAAAACAACTGCTATTGGGTATTCATCAAGCATAATTACTTGTTATAGGATTAGAGTGCTTTATATAACTAATGCAAATATGGATGGATCCCATATAGATGGTTTTTTTTCTATTAGCAAGATGATCATCCTAAGGGCTATAGTTTTGAATTTGGCAAATAAAAATTTGGGAAGGCCTGAGTTTATCGAAATAGGGTCTCAGACCCAAAACATGCTCCCTGAAGATTGTGTTAAAGGAAACATAGGATCTTAAAAAACTTCCATGTACTTGGTTCAATAAGATCCTCTGGGGCATCATGCAAAGGTATATTTGTCACAAAATTTTGTATCATGTAATAAGGGTGAGACCAAGGAGTCTCCAAGCTTTTCATCTGCCTAATTGATTGAGATAAATTAACAGAATGTCATTATCAATGGTTGGAAGAAAAGTTAGTGAATATTAGTCTAAATAGACTTTTTTGTGGTAGTAGATAGAAATGACTCAGAAGTCAGAGCTTGTAGTCACCTTATATCTTCAGTAAGTTCATACATTGTTATACAAATGTTTTTAGTACTTTTTCTCTGAAAAAGATATACTAGTAGGTAATCAAGATACACATCTGTATATGGCTTGTAATGATGATAACTTTATAATCCAATTGCACCACACTTATTCATATATCTTTGTTTAGAATATAGCGGTTTGTCTTAATAGGATAGGTGGCAGCAAGATAAAGAGGTACTAATACAAACGTACTATCAGTATGTTCCACAGAACAATTTGTTAATTAAAATTATAGATGCAACAAAATATTATATCTGAAATTAAATGAAATTAGGTTAGTTATCTGAAAAGGGAAATAACTATTGTTTAGTAAATAAAATGTGGGACTTTTAGAGTTGTATAGACACATGTAAAAATAGGTGTTGGGAAGTTAATATGACTGGATGATATTCTACCCAAATTGGTATTGGAGGGGATTGAGACGAGTCTCAAGATTTACAAAAAAAGGGATACACAAATTATAATTGAGCAAAATGAGGACATTTGGCGAATTGAGAGGAATTATGATGAGATTTGATACAAACAAGAGTAATCCAAAAAAGGAATAAGAATAGAAGATTACCAAGCTGAGGATGCATCTGGTGGGGAAACCAAGGTATAAAAAGACTCATAGAAATTAAAAGGGGATAGTCTTTTATGAGGAAAAGAGGAGCGCAGAAAAGTCTGTAAGTTATATTCAAAATAAAGGTAGAAATAAGGGGTGATAGCCCTGTATATATTTTTTGAGTTCTATTAAGAAATTAGAGATCCTCATATCATTTGATTTTTGTTGCTCAGTGGCTAATACCCTGTGCAAATCCAAATCAGCAGAAGTGGACTCAGACGCTGAGAATCAACAGTGGTGCTCACTAAAGGGGGCCACTTAGCAGCTATAGTTGGTAAAAACAACGACGAGTCCTCATTTGCTCCAACATAACCTGATTGGATTCTGAGCATAGTATGCTGAAAAAGCCCGAGAGGCACCTAACCTTGAACCAACATTATTTACTGTCACTGAACCAGGGGATGATGAAGTTATGATTAATTTGCAATTTAAGAATTGCCCGGAGCTGACAACCAACCAACAAGGATGCTCCACAAATGTAACTCTTCAACAACTGAGAAATATTATGGAATGGCTATTGTGCGGATATTGCTTATATGAGGATGAGACTGGAGAAAGTGCCCTGAGTCTGTTCTATAACCAACGCAATCAAGAAAATCAATACACACTGTATATGTCTTATTTGGATGCAACTACTATGGGGTTAGCTCATTGCCTTGGTACCCATGAAATTGAGGAGTATTTAGTTGCTTATGTGCAACCTTCAATTTTCCAGCTACTGCATGTTTTGGCTCACTATAATATTGAAATTGGAGATGTATTACAATTCACACAAGCTCAGCAGCACAATACTCGCCTCCTGCTTGACCACCTCAATTGTTCATTTTCAGAAATATAAAGGGCGCTGGCACAGATGGATCATTGTGTTGGGGATGTCACCGTCAATTGGACATTCTAGTACCACAGTTAAACTCAGAATTACCTTGAGTAATAAGAGAACTGCTGGATCAAATGACCTATCAGCGGAGTGGATTCAGGACATAACAACCTTGGGGAATAATATGAGTGCTGTATGATGGAGCTAGCTGAATGGACAGAAGCTCTTGAAGCTGTGATTGCCCAGCTCAAGGAAAGAATGACCCTGATGGAACAGCAAGTGGTGGCCCAAGTTGGCTCTCTATTGGCAGAAGTAAACCAATTCCATATCAAATGGAATACCCAGTGACTGACAGATAATGCGCTTATCCTTTGGTCAACGTCTCCTGAGTATCTCCAGCTTATTTGTCAAGTTACACAACTGGAAGTCATTAGTCAGGCTGAGCGCCAATGAGCCTTTCCTATTCCCATTGGTGAGACAAGAGAGTATGCGGACATGCAAGGGCACCTTGATACCCTTCATTGGGCCAATGAGGAATCAGTGCGGGAACATTCCTCCCTTATCAACCAAATAAACAACGCCAACTGGCAAGTGGAAAATGCAAGCTGACAGCAAACCTGCCTGCAGAATATAATCAAGGAAGTTCTTTTGCGATTACAAACTATGGAACAAAAACTGAACATGGAAAGGAAATTCCGCCAGGAATTGGAACATCAGTATGAAACGCTGCAACAGGAATTTCAGGATGGATGGTGTAAATGTTATTTGGTTAAAGTGGAGCAGTTGATTAATGAACAGTTCGTGGAGCATACTGGAACTGGGGGGAATGGGGCAGTTAGTGGTGACTTAGGGAAAGAATGTTATGGATCAGCAAACAAGTATCCATCGGGCAGTACAATGGACCCCCCATGCAACACCACTTCTTCCAATTCTGTTTTGATGGGTTCAAGCTCATCCAGCCAGCTGTATGATAATGCACCAAATAATGGTTCCCATAATCACTCCAAAACAATTCGCCTGCCCCTTGCGGCAGGACCCTAGAGCAAAGCAAATTCGTTCATATCAAAAAATTACCTCCTTTCAGTTGTAATGGGAACCTACATGGTTACTTTAAACGTTTTGAGTTCGCTGTGGAAGGGGCTACCAATCAAAAAAGCGAAGTTGTTGCTGTCTGCACTAGATGTGGAAAGCGCTGATCAAGTGACCTGCTATCTTCCAAATAGCTCGGTGTCTTATGCACAAGTAAAAGTGATTGTTATCCAGCTATTTGGGGGCGCTAACAAAATGTCTCAATGGAAAGCTGAATTTATGACTATACAGTTTTAACAAAATGAGGCCCTGTCAGAATTTGCTGAGCAGTTTTCAGCAGAAGCACAAGTTCTACTTGGGGCTAATATTTTGATCACTGAGGATGTAGGTATAGCATGACAGTGGCGTTCAAACCATATTGGGAATTTATATAACGCTATGTCTCATGTGTTGGATGGTGATACTGGACTTATTCAAATTGTGAACGCCTTGTGTCAACTCTCCGCCACAAACAGCACCCCCAACGTAGCCCAAAAGATCTCCATTGCCCCCAATCCATCCCTTTCTGAATATAGGCTGCAGCGACTGGGTTATCAGCCTCTGGAATGTATTCAGCCCTCATATGAGTTAGTAGACCCTTTCCAGCCCATGTACGCTTCATCAGTTCAACTGCAATCTTGGAACCTTACTGGCAATTTTTGACCTGGTCCTTTCAGCCCAAATTATAAACGTGCACCCTTTATGAACACTTGCTTCCAGTGCATACAAAGAGGGCATTATACAGCCAATTGCCCTAGCAAACCACAATTTTACGCAATGCCAAACAAGATAATTGAGCAGGGAAAAGCTCGAGCAGAGTAGAATAAGGATGATCTATCTCTGCTAAGCCCAATTCACTTGTCCTTACCAATTGCCAAATGACTTTCTGAGTAGAAACAAACCTCAATCAGATGATGTGTTATATCAGCAGCTTTTGTTGGATACCCCTGATTCCACTTCTGAGAGTAAGAGTTTACCCAATCAGTCTGAGTTCCACCAAGATGCGCAGAAGCCATATGCATGGCAGATCCTGGAACAGACTGGCACCAGCAGCGCGGATCCTTTGCCAAACATCGCTCCTTTAGTAGGGTTAATGTAGCTATTCTGGTGGAGAAAATTTCTAATGAGTATCCTCAGGTCAGCAAGGGTATTTCTTCCTTCTTGAGTAACACAAAGCCCTTGAATGTACAAGTAATAAACACTGATGGTTCTTCTTACTCATAATGTACTTATTGTGACATATTCGTTCAAAACACAAAAATACGCGCTATCATAGATATGGGAGCACCTGTGAACATGGCTTCCATCCAGTTGGTGGCTAAACTTACGTTGAGACTGGATGTGGACCATCGAGTAGTATACGGGACTGTGGGAATGCATAGCACTGTGTCAGAAGGAGCATATAGTGCGTTGCCTCTACAATTTGGGTCAGTCCAGGTGTCCGCTCCAGTGGTCGTTTTGCCATTTAACCACTACAATATGTTAATTAGTGAAGCTTTCATGAGGAAATTTGGCGTTGTGATAAATATGGCGGATGAAACCCTTATTATGTTCATCCAACAGATTCCAGTATATTTTTCCTCTGATGGAATCCCAACGGATCCATTCCACTCCAGTCAGGTCAATCTAGCATACAGTGACAGAGTGATTCCTGTTTTCTATCAGTGACTGAGTCAGCGGACCAAGATCCTCCCCAACCAGATATGAGTACAAAGGAATCCCGCTTTGAGCAACGTGCGCTTTGAGCCTACCATCTGGACACCAGAGCATAATAGGGACTGTGCTTGAAATCGAAGTCCCTAAGGGGCATTATGGAGAAATTATGGCGCCTCATCAGTACTCGCATCTCAAACCACACGTGGCTCCAGGGGTACTGCTTCTTGGGAATGGGGAGGTGAAAGTTCTGCTAGCAAAACTACAGAAGGAGACAATAATGATCCAGCAGCACCAAGTGGTGGCTTACCTACACTTTATCCCTATAGGGGAAGTTCGTCATATTCATAATTTGGCTCCTGGGAGGATCTTGGACTACTGGCTTGCCCCTCGTTCAGTGTACTGACTGTGGTTCCGTGGGAAGCGCTCAAGGGATTATTGGTGGATCAGCAAGATAAGGCTATGGAATTATTTGAAAAGTATTGGGATATTTTTGCATATAACAATCATGACTTGGGGTGCGCTCAAGGGGTGGAACATTGGATTGATACGAGGGAATCACCCTCCCATTTGTTTGCGTCCTATTAGATGTTAAAAAGCAGCGGAAGAGGTTGTCTCTGACGAAGTGGATAAACCTATTGAGCAAGGCATTCTAGAGCCATCAAACAGTCCGTGGGCATCACCTGTGCTCATCGTAAAGAAAAAGGATGGCTTAAATAGGGTGGTTATTGACTATAATAAACTCAATAATGTAATGAAGAAGGATTCTTATTCTCTTCCACGGATTGACAATGCATTAGACTGATTGTGTGGGGCAAACTATTTTTCCGCCATGGATCTGATCTCAGGGTACTGGCAGATCAAATTGCCATTAATGGAACAGGAGAAATGTGCAATCATCACCTTGAGAGGGTTGTTCCAGCTGACGTGCAGCTGCAAGGGTTGTGTAACACTACGGCTACGTTCCAGCATGCCATGGATACAATCTTAGGTGATTTAATTCTGTCCTACATCTTAGTTTACCTTGATGACATCAATGTGTTTTTGCAGATGTTTACAGAGAACCTAGCCCACTTGGAGCAAGTGTTTCAGTGCCTCGCTGCCACTAACATTAAAATTAAGCCTCAAAAGTGCCATTTCTTTAAAGAGCAATTGGAATACCTCAGGTTTGTTGCGGATTCAAATGGGCTTAAACTGTAGCTGGCTAAAGTGGAAGCGATAGGCAAGATGACTCTTCCAGGAAATAAGTGGGACATTCAGGTGTTTCTGGGGATGGTTTGGTATTACTGACGATTCATTCACAATTTCAGCTGCATTGGGGCCCCACTTTTCGAGTTATTAAAGAAAAACGCTTCTTTCAATTGGACAGAATGATGCCAGAACACTTTCAATGTATTGCATACCGCATTAGCAAGTGCACCCATTTTGTAATACCCCAACTTCAACAAACAATTCAGAGTACAAATGGACGCATCCCTCGCTGCTATTGGGGCAGTATTATCCCAGAAGGATGATGACGGCGTGGAACATCCTGTCACAATCTGTAGTTAAAGCTTGAACTGTCATGAATGAAACTACACCATAACCGAGTGAGAGTGTTTAGTTGTGATCTATGCTTACAAACAGTTTTGGGTATATTTGCATGGGGTAAGATTTCAAGTAGTGACAGATCATGCTTACTTGCGCTGGCTACAGAATCTGCGTGAACTGGAAGGATGGCTCGCACGTTGGGCTCTTAAGCTGCAAGCATATGATATTGAAATTTTACATCAACCCGGAGCAAAACATCAAAACGTGGATTGTCTGTCTCGATTGTCCATGGTCACTATCACAGCAGATCTAGCTGATATAATGTACAAAAAGATGGTGGCGAAAAAATACCAGGATGAGCTGCCGTCGGTGATCAAGGCGTTAGATGGACTCAGGGAGAATACCTTTATATGAAGGGAAGAATTATACAAGCAGATTGGAGACTTGACGCTGAATTTTCCTAAGCCTTTGGCTAGACCCTCGATAATTATGGATGATCATTGGGCTGTAGGCCATAGAAGATTGTGGAAGATGCTAGAGTTTTTGCAACCCCAATACTTCTGGGAAAGCATGCATTATGACGTATTGGAAATGATTAGCTGTTGCCATCAGTGTCAAGCGGAAAAACCTTTCCATAAGAAAACCACCTACCAACTAGTGAAACTTCAGTTTGTATGGCACACCATTAATATTGATGTAGTGGGACCTCTGCCAACTAGTGCCAATCGATCCAAGTATATAATTGCTGCCATTAATCATTTGATCCAATGGGTGGAGGCCAGGGCTATTAGCAACTTGGGCGCGGTCACCACTGCCAAGTTTATTATGGAGTGTGTTATACAGTGACACGGCTGCCCACAGTTCATTCTGACAGACAACAGAACCAACTTCACTTCACACATTCTGCTAAAGTTAAACAAGTTGATGGCGATTTGTGGGGTTTTGACCAGCCCCTATCATCCAGAATCAAATGGGATGGTGGAGTGATTCAATGGAACCCTAGTGAACAAACTCCGCAAATTGATAACAGATTAGCTCTCAGAATGGAGTGCTCTTCTACCTACTGCTGTGTTCTCTTATAATATCAGCTATCATTCTGTTACTGGTAAGAGTCCATTTCAACTGCTGTATGGTCGACATCTGGCTCTGCCTGCCTTGCTATATTTGAGTGTAGAGGTCACTGGTGGGGTGAATCCTCAGCGATATCTGAATCAACTCACTGATATATTGATCAAGTTGCAAATGGAAGCCTACTCCACCAGTTTGGCTAAGAAAATCTGCAACCAGGCAGCTGACCAGAAGTGCCGTAGTGGACTTCCATTGTTTGCTTTGGGTAACTATGTTTTATTCCATGATCAGCATGGATTTGGACAAAAAATAAGCTCTCCAACATTTGGGTCATCCTGTTTGAGATTATCGAGAAGACTGGCCTAGATGTATACAAAATTAAGGAATCCGCTGGGGGTCAGATTATCAACTGAGTCCACTCAAAGCTCCTTCAAGCATATAAACAGTAAGAGCCTATTGTCTAGTCAAAGGGGGTGAGTTAATGTCAGGAAGTTGATATGACTGGACAATATGCTACCCATATTGGCGGATTGGAGGGGTATTGAGACGAGTCTTAAGATTTACAAAAAAGGGATACACAAATTATAATTGAGCGAAATGAGGACATTCAGCAAATTGAGAGGAATTATGCCAAGGTTCAATACAAATGAGAGTAATCTGAAAAAGGAATAAGAATAGAAGATTACCAAGCTGAGGATGCATCCAGCGGGGGAACTGAGGTATAAATAGTCTCATGGAAGATTAAAAGGGGATAGTCCTTTATGATGAAAAGAGGAGCGCAGAAAAGTCTGTAAGTTATATTCAAAATAAAGGTAGAAATAAGGGGCGATAGCTCTGTATATATTTTATTGAGTTTTATTAAGAGATCGGAAATCCCCATATCATTCAATTTGGTTGCTCAGTGGCTTTACCTTGTGCAAATCCAACTCAGTGGAAGCGGACTCAGACGCCAAGAATCAACAATAGGAATAGTGACAAAGTATATTTATAACTGCTAGGTTAACAATAGCCTCTATCCATTAGTTAGGTAATCACTGTGAGGATAGTCAAACAATATTCATGAAGTTTAGTAAATATAGAGCTCAATCACATCTATGCTTACTCCACTAAAAGACCTAGAGGATAGTACTGCCTGATGTGGATATAAAATTTTCCAGTATTGTTGTCAGGCAGACAGCAAGTTCTATTAGACCAACCTACCAGTTTAGGTACCAGAGCACTTGAACGGCAAACTAAAATGCCCAAGGCACCGCTGCTGGTATGGCGGATATGAAACTAGAGAGAATTTAGCCTAATAACTGCCGATGAGCCAGGATCTTGTATAGGCACATAATAAAATACCAGACAAATATGGCTGTTAACCCTGAGGGGTGTATGAGTGCTGGTGGAAAGGGCGGTTTTTTTCAACATAAAAAACTAAATTTAGGGAAAGGTTTTAATGGAAAGTAGAGGAAAAAAAATCGACCAAAAATTTTCTCAGTGCGATGCAACTGATTAAATAGTGGTCAATTGATGAGGAAACAAGCCGGGAGCAGGTCTCTCAAATTTAATCTAACTGGCAGATATTTGGGAATGGGGGCAGATAAGCTCACTGAAAACCTACATTGAAGAATTTGGTGGCAGGCTGAGTCACTGTCAGTTTGACCTCAAACGTCCAAAGTGAGACTTGACTTCATTTCCACTGGTTGGCGTGACAGCATCTGGCCTGACAATCAACGGGAATCCCCCAAGGCCACCCTACGTAGGGGCGGTCCCAATTGGTTGGGTCAGGTTTGGGATGACCAACCCACCCATGCCCAGTTGCTGGGCCATTTTTTTGGTCAAAGATGCTGCGTCAGCCACAACTCCTGATCTTCTGGATGGGAGCTGCACACCAGGGATCATCCCTGACAATTTTTGAGAGGGGGTTGATTTTGATGATTACACTGCTAGCTGAATCAAAACTGTCAGCGATTCTGGCCAATAATCCAATCTTCATCTATTTTTGACTATGCAAATTCCAATCATCGGGATTATTTTCCATCAGTTTTGGACTGATCAACTTCAATTTGGCGATATTGGCACAGATTTCCTTAATCCAGCTAATGAGTTAAGCTGAGGTGAGCGAAGGTACCGGGGGAGGGATCTGAAGAGGGATGGCTGTTACCCAGTGCTCATCTACCACGTGGGCGAGGTTGCCCTGGGTAATGAGGGGCATAGCCACCCTCTTTGGCCCCTTTTTGCTTAGAAACGGGAAGAGTGACCAAGATACACACAGGGGACATTACCCTGGACTTACAATTGTCTTAACAATTCATAAATGCCTTTATGACTTCAATTATAGACTTAATATAATTTCAATAACAATGTTTCTGTAACATTAATAGGTTTTGATTCCCCATGGCTGACCACTTCACATCCTTTATAATATTCCTCTTTCAAAAAGAAAAGCACATTTAGGGTAGGCACTTATTTTGATTACTTATTTAATATTTTTTCTCAACTTTTGCGTTACCATACCATTTGAAATTTGTCACTATTTTTAGAGGCCTCTGCCTCACATTGTTCATGGCTTCCCATGAAGGCATAAAGCTGGTAATCCTCCAGCATCATAAAAATAAGGACAGGCATCCAAGCCAGACCATCAGTGAATTAACATATCATACTCAGTTATGGATATTACAAAATTAAATATTTTTAGGCAAAGTGATCGCTGTGCCAGTTTACAGTTGAGGCTTGTAAAGACAATTTCGTCATGAGGGATAATACTCAGTAGTCACTATGAAGTGCATCACATATAACTAAGTTTGAATATGTTTAACTACTAGAAAAACATCTAAACAATCACATATGGCTATACTGCAGTCTAATTCTGCATTAGAGAGCGTTTTGATAAACTAAGCCACTAGATGATCTAAATGGTTCAAATCGTGTGTCAAAATCTGAGGTTGCTGCTGATTGTTTACAGAAGTTAACTGCACAGGTTTGTTTATGTGAATGATTTGCGTTAATTGATATTGATAGATGTGTGATAATAGTATGGAGACTATTATCCGTAGCAATAAATAAAACAGGTTCTAATGTGGTTTAACGCTTAGCTTGGAATGTTCCACGAGGTGCTGATTGTGCTGACAATTAGGGAATCCTTCCCTCTTCCAGCTAAACTTAATCTACTATCAGATTCATAGGTTCCTGGCCTTATTTCCTTATATGCTGTTTCAGCAGAGATCTGCTTCTCTTCTAAGAATATCCAATCCTTAAATTTATCACACAAAAGAGTCAACAACAATTTCACTATAATAATAAACTGAAGATGAATAGGACTTATTACTTTTATTATGATCTGCTTTATTATTATAAAATAATAGAAAATTTATAGGTGAATTTGGCGCCCAACTACCCAGTTGGTGACTCAGTAAAAAATGGCAGCTGTTGCCATTGAATTCCCCTTTGATGACTCTTCCAGCAGTGGTCTTCTCCATTGGGTTTTGGATCCTCCGTCAGACATCCCAGAGACCTAAAAATGGAAAGAGCAAGAAAACGTGTCCCTAACGTTTCCACTCAATAACAGTGAACTAACCACATTTGGCTAGCGACCTGCTTAAAAATGTGACTTTTTACCTATTATAGCAGGTCACAAACCAACTTATTAATTTTCTAGTTGCAGTTCTCATCACTCGCCTCACAGCACAACATAAATTACCACTAAGTCAGTGATAAAACCTGACTTATCCCAATCAGTACATCTAATAGTTAATCAGAGATCAACTATCAGATGCCTAAATATCATCAGCAACTCTGCCTAATGAGACCTTAGGCATTTGCATGCATTGACCCAGCAGTTCTAAATCTGACAAATTACCCAAAAATCTGCTGAAATTATTATACCAATATCAAAATCAACCAATATCTAATTCATTTGCTTGTGGGACTTATCCCCTAGTGAACCAGAAAATTCTCCAGCTTAAAATCTGTAAAGGTGGGCAAAACTTCAACATCATGTTACATTAGTATCACTCCTACAGAAACATCACTAGCATTGCTAAATAATATATATATTCAATTGATCTTGTATTTTCTTTAATTAGTTGGAAAATAATTAGTCATCAGTGGATTGTTCAATTGTACTTAATCTGGGTTCCAATCCTCTAGGTCATGTATTAAGAGGTATACTAGCAGCCCCACAAGTCTACAAACCTGAGTACATAACAATAATAGTACTCAACCATAACAAATGCACCAAAATAGTTTATAGTTCTTAGTAATTGACACTTTTTAATGGCAAAAATCTTACTTGAAAGGAGTTGCTAAATTCTGGAAACATTGTTCATGAGAAACTCCCTCTTATACAGAAAGAAAGAGCGTTTAGAAGGCTTCAACTTTTGAAAAATTCTCATAACCAAACTCTTTACAGAAATTGATCTAGACGTGCATTAAAGTAAATGAAAAAACCAAAGTTTTCTTAGGACTTGAGGGTCAATATGTCCAGATATATAATAGAGGTTGAGCCTCAAGCGTTAAATAATCTGGTTCTAGGAGGGCACCCACCCCTACTATTATTCGTGAAATTCCCCTGGTGTCAATCCAAAAGGCCCCTGCTAAATAAACACAAAAATATAATAAAAGATAAAGGATGGAGCTTCCAATACTTAAAGTTAGGAAGGTTAAAGATCCTACGTTGGGATCTTAAAAATCACCGTTAGACTTCAGAGAACTGTCAGATTCTAAAACATATCTAAGTTTAAAGAATAATCCTGATTGTCAGTTTATGAAATGCTCTCCTAAACGCCATGCCTCTAAAAAGCCTTTTAGTATTAAAAATGCAAACTAATAAAGTTCATTGTATTGATTTTTCACTTAATCATTAATTATTACTCAGTAAGAACCTTTCTAATTGTAAAAACTTTGTTTTTTTAAAATTTATAATTATAACAGAGGTTAATCTGCATTTTTAGGCTAAACTCTTTTGATTTAGGGTTTTCCAAAAAACTAGATTACATCTTTTAAGTACAAACTAAGTCTATTTGATACAT
The DNA here is from genome assembly GCA_022478985.1 of Massospora cicadina. NCBI lineage: Eukaryota > Fungi > Entomophthoromycota > Entomophthoromycetes > Entomophthorales > Entomophthoraceae > Massospora > Massospora cicadina. The sequence continues at coordinate 23,036 of JAKSZP010015912.1, read as the reverse complement.
CCATCCTTGTCTCTGATAAAGTTCCCAACAATAGTTTTTATGCTTCCTTCCAGACCTTCTGAGTTTTCACCACTAAAAACATCTATAACCAATGGAAAATAACTCTTATCTAGAGCCTCACAGTATAGTGAGTCCAAAAGAACAACTAAAAGATAACAAGTGCTCATTTAAGGTGGAGCCTCTCAATATAGAAGCCCTTGAGTTCAATGCTAAGTATTGATGAGATGTATCTGTTTTATATTAAAACAATATTAGATTAGATTTTTATTTTTAAGCTCAATAGTCCAATGGCTACTTGGGATATGTTTCAATGAGGATATATTGAGTTGAGCATGATCCTCATGTGTACAGAGATTATTATAGAGCTATATTAATCCTAAAATTTGGCAGCCTTAGAAGTTAGTACCAGAGCTTATTGACACTTGTAATATTATGCACCCAGTAATTTACCATATCATACATATTGTAGTGTTCCAATTGGAGCCTTAGGGGAACTTTCTTTGTAGCTTAATTGGGAGAAATTCCCATTAGAACTAAGAGGGAGCATAAGCCACCAGCCATCCCTCTCATCACCCTGAGCGATTTGGTGCATGTGGTGGATGATAAGTGAGTAAAGGTGTATCTCTTAAAGATCACCCTTTTTCCGCCTTTAATCACCACATAAGAGCTGGTGAGGAAAACTAGGTGTGTGTGTCAGGAAGTGGCAGTAGTCAGAAGCCATTGCCAGTGGAAGATAGCACTAATTTTCCTCAAGAGTTTCCCACCACTGGTTCAAGTTCTGTCAGCATAAAAATTAGAAAACGGTGAAGTTAAATTGTTTAATTCTCTCGGGGTTAATATCTCATCAGCCATTCCCCTCCATTGTTATTATAAACAAGCCCATCCACAACATTATGGGAGCAATAAATCCCTTACATAAATAATGAAACTGGCCATATGTGGCCTGGTCATGAGAGAAAACTGCTGTCGCCTAAGCTATTGTCATTGCACCAAGCATGTATTGTAATTTCGTGAGAAATTATGATAAGCAGGTGCTATGAAGGCTACAAAATTATTAGTTCCATGACTCTAGCAAAGATTAACACAATTGTAACGAAGTTATTAGTTCCATTGATATAGTTGATTTTAATTGGAAATAAAGAATCCTGTATGAAAAAAGACCAAAATTTGGCTACGCAAGCAAAAACAGAGGTACTTTATTTGTTAGAAATGTGGGATATCTAAAGGGGTAAATTTAGTAGTTATTCATGAGGATTTTCGGGATGCACTTGAGGTAAGATATTTCCTATTAGATGACTGATATTGCTGATTATTAATACCATACTTGTGATGGAAAATCTGATAAGATTCTTATTTGATACGACTAACCTTCTTATATAATTTTCTGTCTCATCAGATAGCTTAGAATCATCCTTTAAAGAAGGTTGATAACTCTGAAGGGTTTATTGTTGGTCTATCCTAGAATCAAATATCTCTGACATAGATTTTGCAATCTCATTAGACCGAGATATAAAATCTTGATCTTGATTACTTCTGGTCATCATAGTTGAATCCCCAACAATGCCCCCTCAAGATCTTGCCTAGGGGGCACATACTTATGAAGAAATTTACTATGCACTATATTGATAACAGTATCAGTATCAACAGCCATAAAGGAGTATTCAATACCTCAACAATAAGTAATATGGTTAAGACCAGCCCATAAGGTATCAAGTTTGTGATTCCTTCCTCCCAGCCTATGGTGATAAAAGAGTACAAGATCCTTGACTTGATATTCAGGTAGCGTAGGTCTACTAGCTTTGGTTCTTGTTCCCTCTTTTAAGGTGGTAGCAGCAAGGGAACTCAAAGCTAAAGCTTATAATTGGATGATTTCATCAGCTAGTCTCCTCATAGCTAAATCAGTAGTTTGCGGGGTAGCATCCTCAAGTATAGGTTATACACTTGAGGGGAGAATAGGATCCCGACCATATAAAGCTTTAAAAGGAGACATTCCAATTATATGATTGTAGCTAACTATATAAGTTAACATCACGCTAGGCAAATAGAGATTCCATCTACTAGGGTCATTGGAAGCCGTCTTTTGAAGAATGGCTACAAGGGTACCATTTACTCATTTGACCACACCATTAGTAGAAAGATTGTATAGGGAAATAGATGAGTGATAGGTACCCATTAAATTAGTAAGCTTAGATACCACCTGAGAAATGAAGTTGGTCCCATTATCCAATAACATAACTTTTGGGCTACCATGCCTGGTGAAAACTTGCCTAAAATGAAAGGACTATGTAGCCTTAGCAGTGACTGTGGAGACTGAGATAGCTTCAATCTGTTTAGTAAAATGGTCGATACTTAACAGAATATATCGATGTCCATAAGTGGCATTAAGGAGAGGACCCACCACATCAATAATCATAGTAGAGAAAGGTTTGGAAGGTCCCACAATTTTGTGTTGAAACATCGGATTTCCACCACATTGTTGTTGGCAAGTGAGATAAGACTCCAACACATCGTGTACAGATTCCAGAATGCTATCTCAGTAACAATGATTTTTCAACCACTGTAGGGTCTTAGTGACAGCTCCATGCCCTACAGTTTGATGAGCCTCCATGATAGTATCAGTCATCGAAGAGGGCCAAATAAAGGGCAACCACTTAGGTCTCAACTTCTTGTATAATGAACCTTCTTTAATTTAAGTTTTTCGGTTAAGGATTGTAGCTTTGATATAACATCCTTAGATTACTAGTACCAGAGCTCAGGTCTACCAATCAAGTCATAGATGCGATCTTACTCAGCAGAAAATAATGTTAGTATAGGCAATTGAGAAAGTCCATCAGCGTTTTTAATTAATAGCTCCAGTATGATGTTAAACAATAAAGTCATTATTCTGTAGCTTTAATGCCCATCTAGCTAAGCGCCCATCAGGATCATTCATTTGTTGCAATCATTTCAAGGAAGCGTGATCTGTGACAATAGTGAAATGCTTACCATAGAGGTAAGGGCGAGAATGCTTGATGGCAGACAAAACTGCAAGGCATTCTCTCTCAGTAATGCTATAATTGCGTTTGGCCTTAGAAAGGGTTTTACTATAGTACATGATGGGGTGTTCATCCATATTGGTATCATGTTGAGCCAGAATAGCTCCAAAAGCAATATCACTGGCATCAGTAAATAGTATAAAAGGTTTGGAAAAATCAGGATGGGCTAAGTTTGGTGCACTCACTAAGGCTTGACGCAACATATCAAAAGATTGCTGCTGCGATTCTTCCTATACAAAAGGGACTTCCTTGTGCAAGAGGTAAACTAAAGGCTCTGCAATCTCCAAAAATGGGGGATGAATTGTTGGTAATAACCAACCATCACTAAATACACTTGAATATTATTCAAGCTTTTAGGAACAGGCATGTCCAAAATAGCTTGTATCTTATTAGATAAGGGTAAATCCCCTCAAAATTAGCTTTATGGCCTAAGAATTCTATCTCATTATTAAAAAAGCACATTTGGATGGTTTTAGTTTAAGCAAAGCGCGACGCATAGGCCAAATACTTCCTTTAAATGAGCCAAATGCTCATTAAAAGAGTGAGAAAACACAGTAACATCATCGAAGTATAACAAAAACAAGAAAGTTTCAAATCCCCAAATAAGCCATCCGTGGCTCGTTGAAAAGTAGCAGGGGCATTACAAAGCCCCTGCGGCATATGAGTGGGCTCAAATGACCCCTCACTAGAGATCAAAGCACATTTTTTGATGGTCTTCTGGAGCCAGGTCAATTTGCCAATAACCACTCTCAAAGTCCATAGCTGAGAAGTATTGTGACCCAGAAAATAATCTCAATGAATCATCAATGCAAGGTAGAGGATAAGAATCCTTTTGGCTAACAGTATTGAGCCGATAATAGTCCATAACCACTCTATGGCCCCCATCTATTTTTTTGAATGAGTAGTAAAGGAGAAGCCCATGGACTCTTTAAAGGCGTTAACAGCCCCGCATCAAGGAGTTGTTTCAATTCCACTGAGACATGAGCCTCCTTGACTTTAGATTTGTGATATGGTCAAGCTCAAATAGGGGGAGTATCCCCAGTTTTCACTTAATGCTACACATCTTTCATTTGTCCAAAATCTCCAGGACCTTGGGAAAATATAACCGCATATTCTTCAATCAGAGCCTCAGCTTCATGCTGTTGTTCTGGAGTAAGTGAACCTTTAAATTTGATTTCAATCCTAGCAATGATAGGGGGATCTTCCAGTCCAAATTCACAAAAATATCCATATCCAAGATGGATAAGATTTCACTCACAAGAGTAGGCTGCACATAGGCGATGGGGTTATTGCAATTCAATCGTATAGGTCAAGAAGTGAGATTAGCTAGTAGAACTAAAACAATCCCATCATAGGCAGGATCAAGGATACCAGGGCAGGGTAAAGCCTCCAAATGAGAGGGATTTTGGTTACTGATGATCTCTAACACATGATCAGTGGGTACAAATACTTGTACTCCCATACCAATGATGACTTGAGCTTTTTGGGGAATGGTAATAAGAGAGTTAGAATATAAAGGCATTCCCTCAGAGGCACAAGATGATGGAGGTGGAAGTATGTTCCTTGGTCCTAAGATTTGGTATTCAAGGTGAGAGATAGAAGTGGGGTATTCCAATAAGCAAACACGTCGTTTGAGTTTGTCTTTGCTATTGGGAACATCTTGTAATATTAAAGGTACTCAGTATCCAATTAAAGAAAGGTAATTATCCTTAAGGCTGATGATCGCATCAAAATCAATGAGAAATTTGGTTCTCAAGAGCAGGTCATAGCGTTTATTGTCCAACGCTACTGCAGGGGCTGAAATAAACAACTTAACAAAGAGCATTGGAAGAGAGGAATAAGCTCCTATAGATTTAGTGTAGGAGGGACCAAAAGTTACATAGTTTTGAGAATGGTTTAAGTTTGGCGCCAATTTGATTTTTTTCATAATCCTAAACGAGATTACATTGATGGGCGATCCTGTATCAATAGTAGCAAAAATTTTACCTTATGCACGATGAATGCCACTTGAGTCACATCAGTGCCAAAGTTTGGGATCAAAAACACCGAGGTATTAATCTTTTATATTATATTATAAATATAATAAACAGAAGCGTAAGCATAAATAGTATCTTTTTTGGCTAATTTATCAGGTACATCAAGCTCACCAGGAGCGGATATCACATAACAGTCTGTAAAAGAGTTAAAAGTTTCAATTTAGGCACAGGAGGTAGGTCAGCACAGGGAGCCTCTTGCTCAATGCTGACTTCTCTTTTTTGACTCCTCCGCTTGTTTTTTCCAACCTTGAGATACCACATGACCCATGAGACCACAATAAGAGCACGGTTCCTTCTTTGGTTTAGGTTTTGGTTTATGTGGCATTGCAAGGATATAAGAATGAGGGTTATTAGCGGAGGTCAGGTGTACCACACCATTAGAGATTTCTATGAGCGCTTCTTTGATGGTGATAATGGATCTGAAATCTCATTTAAGTGATTTTAAATGTAGTAGCAACTGAGTGCGAGAAGCAAACACACTCATTACAGCCAATATGACATCTTCTACCATAATCTGGTTGGTAGTAGCAAGAGTCTGTGCCTCGTGGTATCATTTTTTAGCAAAATCTTGGATGGACTCTCCTCGTTTGATTTTAATAAACATAAAGACTTTCTTTTGGTTAGAAAGGATTTTATCACTCCCAAATTCCTTAATAAGGGCGTTTTTCACTTGATCCCATGTGTTACAAACCTTCAGGTGAGGAACTATGATTTCTTGAGCGAACCAGCTTAGGCAAGAGGTAATATGCCAGACTTTCTGTTGATCTGTTGCCCGTTTAATGCACACTCATAGACAAAGAGGAACGAATGGATGCTACCTTCACCTGGCTCAAAATTATCCTTAAAGGTAGGTTTGAAGGTAGTGGGTTCATTACTCAAAACATGTACACCCAATACCAAGACTGGATCACTTTCAGAGGGTTCAGATTCTGGGATATGAGCTTGAGTGGGAATTTGATCAGCGTGTTGCCTTAAATGATTTAGGTCCTCCTTTAAATTATAAACCCATTGAGTAAGATGATCATTTTCAGATTGTTGATTCAAGTTAGAAAATGCAGTGATCATTTCTTCCTGCTTGTTTTAAGGTAACCTGCATCTAGCAGATAACCGTTCAATGGAAGCGTTTAACCTTGCAACTGGGTTTCTTGCGTAGTTTGGTTAGCATTGCATAGACAATGATCATTATCCACGCCATCTAATAAGTTGGTTAAATAGTAATCTGGGTCAGTCAGAAGGCCTTCTAATGATGAGAAACATCCTTGTGCTATGGCTTGGATTTGGGTTTCTAACGCCTGTACTCTCAATACAAGTAGAATCAAAGGTTCAGAATTGTGCATTGGAAGCGAGGAGCCAGGGGGAGCAGGAGGTCACGGGGGTCCTTGCGACCCATCTTGACCTGCTGGCCCCGGTGGGCCTTGTTGAACCACCAGACTAGGAGGACCACACTCACCAGGAGGTCCCAGGGTTACTGAAGGGGAACTAGGTGGTCCCGGTGGTCCAGGAGGACCAACAGGGTCGGGTCCACCTTTTCTGATAGTATCCACCATTTGGACAAGATGTTGGACTAGGCCATCAAGCTCACCAAAGCGCTCCTCATGTTTGACCTACAATTGTCCCAGTTATCTCATAATCTCATCCTCAAGGGTGGTGATACAGTGGTGAATAGGCTAGTGACATTGCTAACTTGCTGAGATACTTCTTGACCAATATAAATTAAAAAATCATTATAAATTCTCACTAACTGATTATGTATATTGTTATTTTCTATTCTATTATCAAGTATGGCTTCCTGATTATCCTGTCCAAAGTTAGTAGCCATCTCCTAAAACGAGGATAACTGAGAGTTAAATTGTTGTTCCAGGGTCAACTGGCGCTGGATCTCTAGATGATGCAACCCCTAAATCTGGAGTACATGGTGAATAGCGGGATGTACATAATGCTGGAGGTACTGCTCAGTTCTAGCTAAACCAACTTTGGTAGGTTGTAATACCACTCAGCTGTATAATTTCATCATATTTTTAGCAACTTTAGATGCTCAGTCTCGATTAGGATAAGCACCAGGCTGGATAGCCCCCCTTATCAAGCCTTTGACCATTTCTTATACATTTGCAGCTTGAATCTGATAATTTATTTTGGTCAGGGCCCTTGATGGCCAAGTCCATAAAAGGTTGAAATTGCAGATTATTTGCATTAGAAGAAAGCATCTCTTGCCTGTTGGAGTGTACCCACTAGGTGATACTCGTTGATTCCTCAGAGGAGGGGCTTTCTTTGCTAGACATATTCATCTTTATGAAAGGATGTTTTCACCAGGTAGCCTCAGAGGCAGACCAGGCAGGGAGCACCAGTATTGGAAATTCATGAGAAATTACAATAAGCAGGTGCTACGAAGGCTACAAAATTATTAGTTTCATGGCTCTAGCAAAGATTGAAACACTTGCACTGAAGTTATTAACTCCGCTGCTATAGTTGATTCCAATTGGAAATATAGAATCCTGTATGAAAAAAGACCAAAATTTGGCTACGTGAGACAAAAATAGAGGTACTTCATTTGTTAGAAATGAGGGTAATTATAGGGGTAGATTTAGTAGTTATTTGTAAGGATTTTTGGGATGCACCTGAGGTAAGATCTTTCCTATTAAATGACCAACATTGCTAATTGTTGATACCTTACTTGTGATGGCCAGATCTGTTAAGATCCTTATTTGATACGACTGAACTTCTTATATAATTTTCTGTCTCATCAGATAGCTTAGCATCATCCTTCAGAGAAGGTTGTAACTAAAAAGGGTTGATCGTCAGTCTATCCTAGAATCAGATAATTCTGACGTAGATTTTTCAATCTCATTAGACTGAGATATTGAATCTCAATATTAAGTAATTTCGGTTATTGTAGTTGAATCCTCAACAGCATGATTGCATTGATATGAATACTTTCACTAATGTTTACAATACTAATATGACTGGGCAGTTTGATTCAAAATTGGTATTGGCAATTATTTATAGTTTTGATCCGCTGTGAACAAATCACAAAAATATTCCCAACAGTAGTGTTCTTAGTTTCAGATCCCCAGAAGTGAGCATATAGGGCAGCGGTCCCCAACAGGTACTGCTGTTGCACTATTTTCCCCTTTCTACTATTTTAGTTGAATAAACAACCTTTAAGAATTAACTTTATTTGTGAGTTTAAAAAGTTAAAAGAACATTTAGTGGCTATAATTTTCCAATTTTTGGAATGCCTGGATGGTGTTTGCGGTTGCCCTATTTCTTTGCATTCCATAAATATGGATGGCTAAACCAGAGGTATTCATCCTGGTGCGTTGGATTGTCACTCATCCTGAATTCCTCCTAGTCTTATTTTTGCCAGCACGCTCCATGAAATAATGGAGCAAACCAAATTCTCATCCTTCTCCACCCTCTTTTATGAGTGGGGTGCTGCTGGTTCTGGTTTATGAATAGAAGGTCCAGTTTTTGGTAAGGTGGTGGCTGCCAAAGGGACGGCCATGCTTGGATCAAGGTTTTAAACCGCATTAAAGAATACCTCTTAACCCCAAAAAAATGGTGGATCTTACCCCTGTATAGAGTGTAAAAAACGCTCAAGTGTGCAATCTCCACTCTTCCTGTACAGTTTGGCTGGGTTGCAAGTGTGGGGGTGCTGTTTGCCCATTTGGCACTTATCTTACCCCATTTTTACATTTTTAGGTTCTGGTGATAATATGCTCGCTGTTGACTCAAATGCTCCCAGAAAAAATATGTATATAAATCCGTTGGTGTTATTGTTATCTGCCGAATGACAAGTGGAAGTTGAAGTTGTTCAGGTGGCTGGAGCCATGGTTTCTTCCTTTGAAAATGGGCCGGCAGATGGGCCAGTGACTACCCTTTTCCCCCAGTTATGTCTCATGAAGTTTATAATAAACAAGATCATGCCTACTTTATTACCTTTAAAATTATTTGGAATCCCATATGGTATCTTTAAAGGCTCTCTTAGATAAAGGAGCATCCAGAGAGTGTATGATTTAGCATGTTTCTAAGGATTTGGACCTAGATCTTGATGCGGGGTCCTCAGTATTGAGTGCATCATCAGCCACTAAGACTAGTTATATGGTGTGTCAGAAAATTGCTTTCTCAAACAGTGTGCTCTGCTAGTGTGCCAGGCCAACCAGTATGGATACTGGTTGACCCTTGCTGTTTCGCCTTCATAGGTGTACAAACCCCCTTATAAGTCCACGTCCAACCCACCAACACATAAGACCAACGACTTCGCCTTAGCCCCAGGTTCCTTGGTGTGCCCCTGCGAGTCCTACCCCCATCCTGGGAGGCCAAGGCACTCCCACGCTTCCCCACCCTCTTGACCCTTTTATAACCCATCTGGGCATTCCCCAGTGAGTCCATCCCCCATCCTGGGTGGCTATGGCACTCCCAAGATGCACCCTGAAGGGCTGACGGCCATTCAGCACATCGTCATTGGTGGCAAGTTATCCAGGTTCCCGCTGGTTCCTCATAGGGAGAGGGTATTGGAGCTGGCAGCGCCAGCCACTCAAGATGCATCACCCCGCGCCTACTTCAGGGATATTTTAATCTCATCTTCTTCTAATCAAGCAGACTAATTACTAAAAACTAATAAGATGGGCGAAAGAGAGATCTTTATTTAGAGGGAAGAACAACTATTGACACTTCTGGCTACTGAACCTATGAAACCCCTTGGCCATCTAAACCGAAACTTTAATAAATTGTCAGTCATTCGTAGTAGCAATTCCCTCCCAATTTACTCTTCTGATTCACTGAATATTAGATTAGTTTGACCTATCCTTGAAATGATTTGCTGGTTAATTGTATATAAATTAATAATATATTATAGCTTTTAAACGTCCTTGGAATGAGTCGCCAGTGCTTTGACTTAGTCAGCGAAATCATAGTCAGATGATTGGTAATGAATCCATAGCTTTCCACCAGAAATTCTCACAATAACCCATGAATGGCAATTGGTGGCGAATGCAGATTATGCCAAACCTAAACTGATTAATATTAATATAACATTAAATAATATTGAAGTAGGCAATTATCCATCGATTACACCCAACTAACTGCCACCTCTAATTCTGATATTATTGGGAGAAATTCATCTGGTTAATTTCGTGATATGGTGAGACGCCCCTTGCCATCTCAGTGAATGCATTTTACTTCTGCGACTGGTTTACTATGGTGCCAGATTTGTTATTTCCAATTATCCATGGGGTTGGTTGGTACAGCAAAAACATGTCAGTATTAACCTAAAGCCCAAACTTTTGCCTCTATAAATCTTCATGTATGTGGTGAGTTCTCACTTATTGATACTTTTTTCCCTGCCAGAGCGGTGGGGTCAATTGTTTCAATTCCCTCCCCCACTAAGTTAAGACAAACTTCCCTTATAGTTTGTTTTAGTACTAGGACATTTTTGATATGGAGAAAGTTAATCATCTTCACTCCCAATCTAAGTATGATCTAGCCTTTTGAAATACAGTAGATGAAGTCAATGTCAACTGTCCTCTGTATCCTTATATGGAGCAAGGGGATAAGGCCCATGAGGTGTTGTTAAACAATATGCTCATAAAAGGTTCAATAATAAGTAACTCCTCTCCCATTGCTTCCCCATCTTTTGCTCAGAAGGCTGATAGTATGTTGCACCCATGAATAGAATACAGCCATGTGATTAACATCTCTGTGTACAATCTTTATCTTCTCCTACTTGAGAGAACCATCAGCCAGGAAATAACTACTCCTGGGGGATTTTCCAAGCTTTACGTTTTGAACGCCTTCTAATAAATTTTAGTAGTGGAAGGCCATTAATTGCTGACAGCCATTCATACCAAGAAAGGTATCTTTAAATTTATTGTAATGCTCTTCAGCCTCAAATATGTGACCACTTTCTTCCAGCAGATAATCAACGATATGCTGGGTGATCTTTGCTTCACGTACATAGTGGCATACATTGATGATATCATGGTTCACTACCCCACCCCTGAACAGCAGTGAGAGACCTGGAAGCGGTACTGGCATCATTGAGAATGAGGATCTCTATGTAAAGCGTTCAAATTGTGAGTTCTTCAAGGAAGGCATCACCTTCTTGGGTAACCTTGTCTTGAAGGAGGGGTACGCTATCCCATCCTGCAAACTCAAGGCGATTCTTTCCTGGCCCATGCCCACCACGCAGAAGCAGCTGCATAATCTTTTGAGCGCAATTATTTTCTTAATTTTTTGCCAATAAATAGCAGATGACAGCACCTCTTCTCCCCCTTACAGGGAAGAATGTTTTATTTAAATGGACGGAAGAGTGTCATCATACTCCAATATGTTGAGGCGATGGATACTGCCGTCCTTTTTAACGAAGATAACCCCAGCTCTACCTCCTTATGCCGCATGCTGCTGATTCCCCAACCCCTATACTGTCTGCCATGGTACACCAGCTAAAGCAGGCACCGTAAAAAAGTTTCCCTAAAGCTTCCTCACCATCTGATATGGCTTCCTAGTCTTTTAGCTGAGGTGCCATATTAGATTTTTTTATTTCTAATAATCCCTTTGCTTGGACTATTTGCAAATAAAGATGCGTGTTGGCTCCCCCTTTTTGGGTTGAGCACCACTAGTTCCAAAAATAGTTTCATCATGCTCCTAAAGCAATCAAGTAAGTTTTTGTGGCGTTACAAGTTTTCAAGAACGCTAAATCCTCAAAACCTTTTATTATGGCATATAATGCCTTGGAAGTAGAAGTGGGAGCGGTCCTGCTACAGGATCATAATGGGGTTGAACATCCCATCACCTACTTCTTGCATAAGTTTTTCCCTAGAGCAATCCTGGGCCATATGTGACATGGAGCTTGCCATGGTTTCATGATCGCTCATCCACTGGCAGTACCTTCTTTAAGATGTGCAACATGAAGTAGTTGTTTGAACAGACCACAAAGCTCTAATATATTTCCAAAAACCTCAGAAATTGGCACACTGGTAGGCTTGGATGTTCCATGACTTGTGTTGCTTTAATTTTAAGTATAAGCATGTAAATGGGGTGCTAAATATCTCCCCTGATCTTCTGAGTTGCAACCCTTTCCTGAGTCTAGCGGAGGAGGAAATGAAAGAATTGATAATGGTGATACACTCCACCCAGATTTTCGCCATTTTTCCTACCACAATTTCTATGGCTGACTGGGCTCTGGATGTGCTATTGATATCTCAGGTACTAGCGGATCAGACCTCCTGCTGGGAGGCTCTAGGTTATTTAATCTGTTGGGTTCTCTAAGCTACAAATGTACTAAAAGCTTGGTAATGGTTGTGCAGATTTCGTCTGGAAATTGGAGTTGGGTGCCTCCCCAACTCTGGGATGAAGTAATAGCTTCTCACAATGATACTCTTTGTAATGTGACACCCAGGCCATAAAAACGCCTCAATCTATAAAACAGATGGCTAACTGGTCAGGGATCTCCAATGACCTACAGTGTTAATCATTAATTGCGTGACATGCATGCATGCTAAGTCTGATAGATTGGGCAGGAATGGCTCCTCAATCCCCTGCAGCAATCACAAGTTCTATGAACCTTAGTATCCATCAACTTCATTAATTGAGCTTCCCCATCCAATGGGTGTGATATGATTATGGTGGTCATGGATTGCTTAACCAAATCATCCCTTTTCAATCCCTTGTATGTCAGCCATTACCTCCGAAGAGATGGAAAGCTTTTTGTTTGCCACGTTTTCTCTATGTTCAGCTACCACAAGAGGTGGTAAGTGATTGGGGGCCTCAGTTTACTTCTCACTTTTAGTCTTCTTTGTTGGAAAATCTGAAGCTCAAAGTATTCCGCTCCACAGCATATTACCTCCAGCCAGATGGCCAAAATAATAGGGATAGTCAGATCCTTGAGCAGTACCTCCATTACTATGATTCCACTGTGCAGGTACTGGGCCGCTGACCTTCTCCTGGTGCAGTCACCATATAATACCGCCATCCATTTGTAAACTGGAGTTTCCTACTAAGAGGCCACCCTGGGGTATAACTCCTCAATCCTTGTGGGTTCCTCCCTTCTCCCCGAAGTTCTTGCCACCAAAGAGCAGCCAAAGCAGATCTGAAGTACACAATCTCTGGTTTGATTAACACCTTAAGAAGGCAATAAGCAATTACAAGTGCTTTGCAGATTTCAAACGCCTTATCACACATGAAACTAAGGTGGAATTTGTTAGTTATGCTAAATATGCAACACCTGAGTTTGAAGCTTCCCTTAAAAAGTTTACAAGTAAGGGTTCCGGTCCCCACATGGTGGAGGAGGATTTGGACAACAAATTCTTCCAGTTGGTCCTCCCCACTCATTAAAATCAGAACCCAGTCTTCCATGCTTCTCAGTTGTCTCCTTTTAAGCAGAGGAACCCGCCATCCCTCAACCAATTGTTATTGAGGGCTCAGAAGAAGCCAGATGTGGACGCAATTCTGGAATCATTGAAATCATGTCTCTTGGTGCAATACTTAGTTGCATGGAAGAGGTTCCCTCCTTATGATAATAGCTGGATCAGTGCTCGTGATTGTGCCAATTGCTGCAAGTTGGTGGAGACTTCCCGCATCACATACCCAGAAGCTCCCTGACATCCCTGTTAAGATTTTAACCAGATTATGCTTTTCACAATATGTTCTGATACTAGTAGATTATTCAGGGATTATCTACAATATGATTATTAGTGCTGATGATTTTCAGGCTTCCGTGGAGGAAGCTCTGACTTAGTGTTTGATCATTTGAAGCTATGCCATGAATTCTAAGCTCAAGCAGGGAGTTTAAATTATCATATATAATTAATTTGATTTTTAGATTCCATGCGTTATTGAGGATAATCCCTAATAGTTAAGCTTACCAGACTTGAGGGCATGATCGCCTAAAATTGGGAATTGAACCAATGGAAATTACAATTAAAAGCATGTTGAATGCTGCATGTCAATGAATAAAAGCTACACTCCAGCAAGTGATTCCAGTGATTATAACAGGAGGGCACACGGTTTCTAGAAATAACCTATATATATATGAAACTTTCGCCCTAATAAAAGTATCTTGTTCTTGGTCATACTAAATCATTCTAGTAATTGGGTAATTGTTATAAGATTGAATAGCCTTAAACTATAATTGAACAAATGCCAAGTTTTGATGAACAATTACTAACTCAGACTAATGCTACTCATCGTCATAGAGGAAGCTGTAATAGTTAAAAATAAACTTCATGAACCTGTGCAATGCCCTCTTTACAACAAGTGGTGCTCACTCTAGTGGGGTTTCCGGCCAACATTGTCTGTAAGATAAGTGTTAAGAAAAATGAGCAGCGAACTATTAGTGAAAGGGGAAGTGGCTGAGCTGGGCTTGAGGAGTGTAGAACTCACGAATTCATAGATTTAGAATACGTTTGAATGGAATCTGCTGTGAAGATTGTTGAGTTGATACACTATCTCATTAAAAGCAAAATGATATTAAACAAAGAGTCGTGAAGATACTACTGTTAGTTTTGACATGAAGACTCAAAACCAAGCTGAAGTCAAGGGGTTCTGGACTGAGTCACTGTTACTTGAGGTTAATGCTTTAGACTCCATATTACTTAAGCAAGGAGAATATTTGGCAGGCTAAGTTGCCGCAATGGAGTATATTATGATGAAGCATTGTTTAGAAATGATCAACGCACAATATCAAGTCATGCTGCTAGGGAAAACTTCGGATGACAATTCCAACAAACTCATCCAGCTTAACAAAGAGTCAGAGGAGCTATGGCGGAAGTATCAATAGCTAAAGGCATGGAATTCGGGTTGGAAGAAGTGGGAAAAGACCATAACCAATTGTTTATCCAATTGTAAGGGGACACTGGCCTTGTCATTGAGATCTCAAAATTAGATCTATTATATCCAAAGAAGGTTCCTCATCTGGGAATGATGGCTCTACTGAATCCAGTAAAAGAACTCTACTATTGACGCCTTAAACCCTAGCCACTTACCCATTATATTGCCCTACCTCATCAGCTAAAGTCACCAGCTGAGGACTTAAAATTGGCAATAATAACTGAGACCATGAAATTTTGGCAACTTAAAAGCTGCCAGAGTTTCAGAGGAACAATGTTACTACGTTCTTCAAACTGTTTGAGATATGCTATGATGAGATGTGAGGATCACCAAAAGGAGGTTACCGTGATTAACTGCCTTGACATAAAGAGTCAGAATCTCGTTTTACTCCAATTAGCCACCAATAAGTGGACTTACAAAGAAGTGAAGGATGCAATTATGGGAAATTTCAGCATCCCTGAGCACATCAACAACCAGAAACAGGAGTTCATGGGTATCCAGTTCTGAAAGGATGAGTCCATTGAAGCCTTCACCAACTGATTCTATCAAGAAGCTCAGATACTTGTTGGGCGCGAGCATTGACCAATTTAATAAGATTACAATGAAATCGGTGCTGCGAGGCCAAAAGGAGATGAGCTTCCAAGATATCCGCTTTAAACATGGATATGAAGATAGCTAAAATGGTAAAAGGTTTGCAAAGTTTGTGGAGCCACCTTTGAAGCCCCAAAAAGAGTTATCACGACGCCAATACTGGCAATATGGGTTATTAGGGAAAATCTCCCAATAAAGACCAGTGGTAGCCAACCCTGAAGCATGGGTTAATTTATTTTAACTCCATAAAAGTAACAAGAAATCAGGTCATCTGCTACAATTATGGCAAGTATGGCTATATTTCTCAGTCTAGCTGCTCCAAACTGGACAAGCTTAATAGTGATGTACTTGACAATGAGTAAATATTTTATGAGGGAAAAGATCTGGCAGATTAGATGTGGAACAATCTACTTCCGCCTATGCTCAGGCTCCCCCTGGATAAGTAAAGTAACCATTTCAAGCATTGAGACAATTTGTGAGGTTCTTGCGGTTACTCATTCACAAGCAAAGGCCGCTTATCCCAAAATGGTTGAAAAAGATGGCGTGACCAAATTTGAAAAAGCCTCAAGTCACAAAAGTGAACATGAAAGCTGATAGTACCTTGGAAGACTATAAACATTTTGATCCTCATGGCTAACATCAAGGAGTGATTCCCCAAAGTAGCAGAACATCTTTCCAAAACTTCAATTTGGCCAATGATGCCATAATTTTTCAAGTAAACAATATTTCCTTTTGTTTTGGACCATCTAGTACTAAAAAAAATA
Source organism: Massospora cicadina (assembly GCA_022478985.1). Taxonomy (NCBI): domain Eukaryota; kingdom Fungi; phylum Entomophthoromycota; class Entomophthoromycetes; order Entomophthorales; family Entomophthoraceae; genus Massospora; species Massospora cicadina. Next base: position 6,785 of record JAKSZP010015912.1, on the reverse strand, counting down.
TTTCCTTTTGTTTTCTTACGCTTCAATAACTAAATTAAAGCTAAATTTGGATACTTTAAAAAACATACAAAAACAGTCACTCAGCCAAACCAAAACTTACTGATATCAATGCCATCAACGCCTGCTGCCCCAGCTTGGGGTGGTGGTGCGCCGCCATCTGGCATATTTTGGCCACAACTAAAGTGCACCCAGGATGGCTCTGCTAGCCCTCCTAATGCTACCGGGCGTTATGTCCCCCCATGAGACTTGGTACACCACCTTGCAAGTTCCCAGGCGGTGCTCTGGAGCCCTTTGGTGCTCCCTAGGAACAGTTTGCGTTTTGGCCTCCAGGTCAAATATGGGAATATTGTCCCATATGCGAGTGTGGCCATCATTGAGATGGCCACAAAAGTTTTCAGGTCTTTCAGATATATTGATTTTCGCCTTTCAAGGGCTCTCAACCTCAGCTTCAAATATGAAGCTGATGCATTGGCAGCATCTAAGCTGCTGATAAATTTTAAAAGTATTTCAATTTCCTTCGTTCACATGTGGATCCCAGATGAGGCCACTTTGGTTGCCTAGTTCTCTGGGTTGCCCTCATTTTCTCTCCCCTGAACGCCTTTGCCATGAACTGATGGAGGGTTTGGCAACTTATGATGCAGACCCTGGCTTGCAGTTTATGGTTCCCAAAGGGGCAGATTGTTTTTCAGAGCCTCATGCCTTTGTGACAATCCTCCATTTACACCATAAAACCAAAAATTGCAATTCCTCCCCGCACCATGATTAATCCACCCCTGATCAACATTCTGGGCATGTGTCAAGAATGGCCATGACATTTTCCCCTTGTGCTTTGAACTTAACCATTCAAAGTGCAAGTGCCCTGCTATTTCCGCCTCCACTACTTCTGCCACTCCTCATTCTGGCATTGCCCCAGCTGCCAATGTGCCCAAATTTTCAAGTGGGGCTTGATATTCCCACACAAACATCAGCAAAATCTGGCAGTGCTTCCAATGTGGCAGCCAATCAAAACTTAGAAATTTTAGAAATTTGGTCAATTTACAGCAGCCTGAGCTGATGACTGAATCAGCTTCAGCTGAGCTGCCATGCTCAACAGCTCATGGCCAATCAAGTGCTGCCACCGCTCCAATTCCTGTGGCTGGCCCCATGCTGGCTGAGTTAAATCCTTTAAGTTCCTCAAGTGAATTGATGATAGCAACTGGCCATTTAATGCAAAAGGGATTTCACTTTGAAGGATTTTTTTGTGAATCCTCCCAATTTGCGTCCATAGCGTTTTCGCCCTAAAATGGTTTCCTTTATATAAAATTATCAATAAAATAACAGTTGATGTTGCAGCTGCCCCTGATAACATCCTTTTCTGTTAGCAACACCATGGGGTGATGGAGCCTTTATGAGAGGATTCCCCTTCCTAATTTCCCTCATGAGTTTAATGAAGGTGCCAAGTACAAAATTGAAGAGCTCACATTTGGTGTGAGCCACGCCTGCATTAATACAGCAAAAACTTCGATGTTAAATCCCATATTATCCTTAAACTCACCAGCGCATTTATTAATTCATTTGTGTGCTGGCTCTCATCATTTTTGATGAGCATCAAATTGCTCAATAAATTGAGTCAATGGACACCGTAGGCCTCATTAATGAAGATGACCCCCAGATATACCTCCTTATGCTGCATGCTGCTGATGACCCAACCCCTATGCTGTCCGCCATTGTCTTCCAGATAAAGCAGGCACCGTACAAAAATTTCCCTAAAGCTTCCTCACCATATGATATGGCTTCCTAGGCTGATAACTTAGGGGCTATATTAGGAATTTTTTTTATTACGATAAGTTTCTTTGTTTGGCCTATTTGAAGATAAAGATGTGTGGGGGCTCACCCTTTTGGGTTGGGCACCACTAGTGCTATTAATATTTTCTTTTTATTTTGATTGCACTTATGCCAATATTTGGGTAAAGTGATTAAAGGTTTGAGACATCATTAAAAGTGGGGCTCAAACTAGTATTGTACCATGAAGTTAGTGAAGAAGTTAAGGCTTGCCCCCAATGTAGATCATGATAAGATTTATGTAATGACGGGCCTGCATACCACAACTTCTTGGTGGTGCATATAGTACCTTGCCATTATAATTTGTATTCTTTAATGTCACAGCACTGGCCATAGTTTTACCTAATCAGAATCATGAGATATTGATTAGCACTGACTTCATGTGACAGATGAGGTCTGATGTAATTTTCAAACCAATACTTTAGAAATTTTAGGACAGATTTTCCACTGTTCTACAACTGAAAAAGGGATCGACCTTCAACTAAGAAGAATGTTCATATTAGTATGGTATATGCAGACAGGATCATCCTAGTAAAGTGTTGACAAACTAGCAAACGTTCTAGGCCGGAGCTGGCCCAAATTAAAGAATGTTGAAGGATCCCTTTGAGGGCGAGAACACTGACAGTCTTGAATTTCAAGGAGTAGTGAATCATTGTAACTGGCTTTACCTGGACATACTTGACTATTTAGTTGGCGAAATCCACGCACACTGGCACAAAGCAGAACGGAACCCCTTGAAGCACCTGGGATTTTAATTCCCAGTCATGGCCATTCTTGACACATGCCCAGAATGTTGATCAGGGGTGGATTAATCATGGTGCGGGGAGAAAATTCAGGTACTGGTTTCCAACCTCTTAGATATGTCAATATGGATAGAAAAGAATCAAATAGTGGCCTTCGTTCAATTAGTTCCTGCTATGGAACTTTTATCTTTTTTTATGCCTTAGGCCAGTCAGATGAAATATGATTAACTGATGATTAAGAATCCCCTTCAATACTTTCTGTGTTCAATTAGGTTAAATTGATGGGGCTTTAAGAAAAACAAAATGACCACATCCTTAAGTTATTTGAATGATATCATGGGGTGTTTATGTAAGATAATTATGATCTTGGTTGCACTAAAGGTATAGTTCATAAGTTTGATGTTGGAGATCAACTGCCAATTTATATGTGACCAGTCCAGCATTTACAGGAAGGTGAGGCCATAGATTGTAAATGAAGTTGCTAAGATACTCAATTATAGTTTATTTTCCCATCATCATGCCCTTGGGCAAGTCCAATTCAAATTGTAAAAAAGAAAGATGGATCCATCTGGTTGTCATAGATTACCATCAGTTTAATAAATAGTAAAAAGGATGGCTAGCTGAGCGGGTAAAACTGCTTCCGCCCCTAGTGCAGGTTTTGAGTTTGAAACCTGTACTGGCTAGAAAAATTCTTGGTGTGGTATATTTGTCCCAAGGTCGACCCACCTCAAATAATTTAAATTTAATAAATAATAAAAAGGACTCATATCCACTTCTGAAGATCAATGACGCTATTGATTGCTTAGGAGGGGCTCAATTATTTTCAGCAATATATCTCATATCTATGTACTGGCAGATTAACCTACCTAAAGAGGATCAAGAAAAATGTGCATTAATTACTGGAAATGGACTATATCAGCTGATACAGATGCCATTAGTATTTTTTTAATGCACCACAACGTTCCAATGAGCAATGGATACTGTGTTAGACAATCTGAAGATGGCATGCATCCTTGTCTACCTATACAATATTATTATTTTAGTCGCAATTTTTAGATCAACTAAAACATTTAGAAGAAGATTTCAAAAAAATAGTGGCAACAAATTTAAAAATATAAAACCTTTGAATTGTCACTTATTCAAAAATGAGATCTGATACTTGAGGCTCATTGTGGATGCTATTGGGCTATGACATCAAAAACCAAAGGTTGTGGTAATTCAGGCCATGTCCCTACCAAAGAACGTTCACAATGTGCAGGTATTTTTGGGAATGGGCAGCTATCATCTCTTATTCATTGAGAACTTTGCTTCTGTTGCTGAACTACTTTTTCAGCTGTTAAGGGATCTTAAGAAAGGTATTTTATGGATTAAGAAAGCCCAGGACTCCTTTGACGCTCTTAGAATACACCAGATGACAGAAATGATATTAAGATATTCAAAATTTGATTAACCCTTCATTTTTTACACTAATTCATCATTGACGGCAGTTGGTGCCATTTTGAGTCAGGTGAATGAATTCAGGAATGAAAGCCTATAGCATATGTGAGCTGTACCCTGAGTAGTCAGGAGAAAAACTATAATATGATTGAGTAGGAATGCCTTACTGTATAGTAAAACTGCAAGAAGTTCAGAGTATATATTCTCAGAGTCCACATTACTGGGGTGACTGACCATTTCTCACTAGAGATGGCTACATACCTTAAAGGAAACTGAAGGGAAGTTGGTCTAATGGTCTCTAAAGTTACAAATATATAATTATCAGGCTGTACATCAAGAGAAAGCGCTTTTATTAAAATGCCAATGGATTGTCACGGTTACCCACTTTTCTAGTATTGCATAATGAAGTGGATGCAATTTATGAGAATATGTTTATTGGAGATATCAGGGACCGGACACATGAGATTCAGCAAGCGTTTAACAAAGTGATGAAAAACACCAAGATCAACAAGGGTCAATTGTTCAAATATTGAGGAAAATTCCTATTATTACATGGTCACCTGAGCACACTGTGATTGTTAATGTGGGTCATAATGTAACTGGCCATGGGGCCTATGGAAAACCTTTGAACAGTTATTTGATAATACTGGAAACCCCTTAATTTTGATGTCGCAGAAAATTTTGTTACTGTGTAATATTTCAGGCACACAAACCCTTTAAGAAAGTCATTTCCTTCCAGCTAGTGGAGCGTGGGTTCACATTGCATACTGTATCTATAGGCGTAGTAGGGCCATTGACCAAGAGCGCTGAGAAAGTTGATATGTCATTGTAGCAACTAAACCCTGACTCAGTGGGTTGATATGCATTTTATAGCTAAACTAGATGCCAGCAGTACTGCTATATTCATAATGGAGCAGTCAATTTATCAGCATAGCTGCCCTCAGGTTATTTTAACAGATAATGGCAGTAACTTTACAATGTATATCATTCTGAATTTAAATGAGCTAATGGGAATACAAGGAGTACCGACCGCTCCCTACCATCCAGAGACCATTGGAATGGTCAAAAGGGTAAATGGTACTCTGGATGCTACCTTGAAGCTTATCACTATGGGACCATCTAGTACTAGAAAAGAAGCTTATCACTATGAAACTGTCCATCTGGGTAACGTATCTATTGGTGGCACCTTTTTCCTATAATTTAAACTATCATTTGTCAATGGAAAAATCTACTTTTGAATTACTTCATGGGCGACAGGCAAGTTTGCCCCCAATTTTACATTCTGCGCTGGAACTAAATCAGGAAATGACGCCCCTACAGTATTTGGAGAGTTTGATGATAGTTTTGATATGGTTACAATTTTCCACTTATGCCAATACTCTCAATCAGAAGCTCAAGTCAAAAGAAAATAAAGATGCAAACTGGACAACTCTTCAGACTTTTGAAATCAGTGATAGGGTTAATTAATGTAAACCCATGGCTTTAATTTGTAAAAAAGTTAGAAAAGCTAAGAATTGGTCCCTTCGAGGTTGTTTTAAGTTGGCATTGGATGCCCACATGATCAAGGACCTCTCTGATGGTCATATCATGAGAATAGTGCATGCATAGTTCTTATGAGCATATAATTAACTATCCATATAGCTACGATCTTTTTGTTATCTTAATATATATAGTTGTCTTAATATTTGTTAGTTTAACGTTTTAGGAATGGCTTAATGCCATTAAGTTCTTTGGCAATGATCACCAATCACTTTAATTAAGTATCAATCATTATGTTCACAATTACTAATGCCGCCAGTTGTTTTTACCTTGGTTTAAGTTTTTGGCATCACATACCGCTGTTGGGTTTCCGCCACCTCTAAGACATGAGGGGTTTTGCAAATGCATTTGTCAGAAGACATGTTGGAAGAAGATAATCTGGGTAAGCGGGGGATGTGTTGGGATTTTAAACGGTTTATAAATTTTACAATAAGTTCCAGTAATAGAGAATTATTATGGGGAAGATCATAATATGAATCATTAGTGTTGATTTTAGGCTTCTGTGGAGAAAGCTTTGACTTAGTATTTTACCATTTTGACTATGTCACTGCCTCTTAGGCTCTCAAGGAAGGAGCACTGAATTAGCGCTATGATTAATTTGATGATTAGACTTCCATAAGTCATATGGGATAATCCCCAATAGTTTAGTTTACAGAAGCAAGGGCATGATCGCCTATGTAAAAGTTTGAAATGAGGGAAGTTCCAACCAATAGCATTTGAATGCTGCAGTCCAATGAATAAAAGCTATTCACTGGCAAAAGTTGCCATTGATTCTAATAGGAGGGCACTAGGCTGCCAGGAATGAATTGTGTAAATCATACTATTTCCCTAATAAAATTTATCTTAATACTGGTTGTGGGATCCGCTGATGGATGACACAAATATTTCTCAAAATATATGAAATTTACTTTTAAAATAAAAGTAATAATAAACGCTTTTTTTAAACTTTTTTACTATTTATGCGAGAGCAAGCCAGAAAAAGCTCCCTATTTAATACTAGTATTTCATACTAAAACTAGTTTGAATATTGGGGCCATGGAAATATGAGACTATAGTTTTAAAAAGCTTAGTCATCCGAATTAGGAAAGATAGGCTTTGGCCTATCAAGATGAGGGAAAAATATTATGGGGTAGAACAAACCTGTGAGGTAATGATTTGATAAATTGCACCCAATTACCGGTGGGTAAAATCTTCACACCTTGGGGGACCTCCGCCATGCCTACAAAAGGGGGGGGGGCCCTCTTA